>CAMOHE010052867.1:15396-37429 GCA_946598075.1 Artocarpus hirsutus | reverse complement strand
TTTGTTGGCATGCTAGTTTACGAATTGGTCCCACAAGTTTAAGTTTTTAAAAAGTCAATAACAATTGTTTTTATATTTTCACACGAGAACCTCATATAATCTAACAGTTTTTGTTAGAAAAAATGGTTCATAACCATTTTGATGAGCCATTTTGAGGCATAACTTTGAGTAGGATCCACTTTGTAAAAGTGATGGGTCTTGGTAGATTTGCGTTTTCCATCGCGAGAAGATCGAAACATATATTTATATGCTCAAAATAGTAATCCGGTGAATAAGAAATTAATGCTCTAAGTGTGCCCATTGACATTTGAATTTGTTGAAAAAAAAAGCCTAAATATAGAGTGCTATATCGGTTAGACATTAAAGCTTATATCCCTTAACATGCATAAATACTAGGGAATTCCCACATTGGTTGTTTTCGTGTTTGTATTCTCTTCTTCTCTAGTCAAGTCGTCGTTTTTGTTCTCTTCTTCTCGAGTCAAGTCGTTGTTTTTGGTGATAGAGGGTGTTTTTGTTCTCTTCTTCTCGAGTCGTCATCGTCATTTTTGGTGATAGAGGAAGACGCTGTTCAAGTTTGCCAAAAAACAAACATCGTTCGAGTGTGCGTTAACCATCGTCGGTTGTCGTGATGTCCGTTGAATTCCTGGTGCACACGTGCATTGACCATCGTCGGTTGTCGTGACGTCCGTCGAATCATTTTGTGCACGTACGTCCGTCGAATCCTCGTGCAATGACGAATCTGTTTTAAAAAAAGCCTGAGCTTTACGTGCCTCAACTATCATTTTGTTCTAATTCGTTTAAAGGTTGAGAATTCTATCGTAATATTTTATTCTTAGTTTCATAATAATATTACTTCTACTGTTTTTGCTTACTTTATATTACAGCTGTTTGTTGTTTATCTCCTATATATATTTCTAATAGCTTTTTTATATAATCTTTTTGTGAATTTATCTCCTATATATATTTCTAACAGTTTTTTAATATATTTCTTTTTCATGACTTTAATGTAAGTGATCTATGATTTTACATTAAATTTTTAATGTTTTGATATCTACTTAGAAACAATTCTGTAATTTTTTTTAATATGAATAGTTATAGATCTAATCGTTAAAATCTTAATCTAACGGTTAAAATATCATATTTTTTTATAACAAAAAATTATCTTCTCGCTATAAGAATTCCTCCAAAAAGTGCCCCCAGGGTCTCCTATTTGTGAATTTTCCGTAGTTCACCTTCACGATAGTTTACCCCCGACGCACTAGCGCCCATTTTGGAAAACCGAATACCCTTGGCGGCCGTCGTAGGGTCCAAACAAGCCAACGTCTGGCATTCGGATTTTGGGACCCACCAAAAACGCATCCACATGGAGACACGACCATTACATTTTCTACACGCCAGACGCGTCAATAAAAGGTCAAAGACCAAGTCGCTTGCTTTTGCTTCTTCGTGGCACGTCCCCATATGCTGAGTTCGTAAGAACTTAGTAAAGTCGCGCACATTATCCCACCCACCCAAGGCCCCCCGACCTTCTCCACCTCTCAAAATCCAATACAAAGTCCGTTATTTGGATTAGGGGCATACAAAAGAAAAATTAAAAAATAAAAAAAAAAGAAAAAAAAACAACATAGATTAGAAGGTTTCTTCCATACGTATTAAAACAATAGTCTAAATAGGGATCTCTTTTTCAACCTTTAAAAAAGATTTTGATTGTATTTAATATTTAAAAATATGTATTATTAATAAGAATAATCACGTGGCGAAATCCTAAAAAATAAATATATCTTTTTAGTATTAAAAACATAATCCATCGTTTTGTATATGTTTTTTACTTGTTAATTTTGTAAAAAAAAAGTGATAATTTTGATCAGATCTCAGAGTGAAAGATAAAATCTATAGATCAAGTTTTGGTTGGAGAAATAAAAGATGTTTAGAAATGTCGTGAAAATCATATAAAATGCATTTAGTAATACAGTTAAAACTAAAAATTAAAATTAATTTATTATAACATGTAAAAATTTTGTATTATAACCTAACCTATTTTTTATTTTATATTATAATATATAAAAATTTTATGTTATAATAATTAAAATTGTATAGTTAATACTAAATTGCCAAAGGCCTTCGTTGAAACCGATACATTGTAATGTTTAAAAGGTAGGAGCGTCATATTCTAACCGTTGGAATTAATAACCAAAGAAAAAGAAAAAAAAAAGTAAAAAGGACGCGTGTTTTAAAATAATTCTCCAGCTACGCTGAAGCCCGAGAAGAAATATAAAAAAGTGAAAAGCTCATGCCCGATTTCTGCAGTATTTTTCTTTTTTTGTACATTAAACGCGTTTCGAAAATTCGAATGTCGATTCCGACAAAGAATCCGAGAATCGCTTTCGAACCAAACAGTGCCTTTCGCTTTTCAATCTCCTTCCTCCGAAACATCCTTGAAGTTTCTCTTCTCCACGTAAGGAATCTTTTTCCTTTTCTTTTCTTTTCTTTTCTTTTCTTTTTGTATATACGCGTTGCTTTTGAATGCTGTTTGTTTGGTTGTTGAGAAGATTGACCAAAAGTAAACGGGAAAAAATTGTCTAAAAGGTTTAAAACGTGATTGGTTTGAACCGAAAATGGTATTTCGTAACAGAATTTCGCTTCACTCTGGAAATCGCTTGCGAGAATTCTCGTCAGGTTCTCAAACTGTAGCAAGAGAGCTTCGGACTTGCGTTCAGAATTTTCTTTCCAAGAGGTTTTGCTTTTTGTCTCTTCTTCTGATTTTACTTCTCGAACAAGTTTAGAAGAATTGAACAAATTTGGCATAAAGATAGTGGTAAAAGTGAATCTGATTCTGCTTCTTTGACCAATGTTGAATCTTTTTTGTGTTTGGATCAGATCCTTAATGTTTCTATTATTCAATTTTCATCAAAAAGCAAAAAAGATTTTCGCTTTTTCATGTATCCAATTTCAGTCAGATAATGAAGGTTGAAGTTTTCTCAATTTTGAAACTTCTTTATCAAAGACGATTGCTTTTTTATCTATGTTCTGTTTTGGCTTATGAATCTTCAAAAGCTTATGTGAATTGGAAGATTCTAATTGATAGAATAGAATTCTTACAATGTTTATTATTTCTAAACTAAAATGCTGCAGTTGGGAAACAGTGATGAGCCATCTGAAATCTGAGAATATGCTGAAGGACTTTTACATTCCGGATTACATTTTGGTGCCGGGATCAGAGCTTCGGGGTCCTACGGATATACCCGGATGTCCTGTCATAGTGTTTATAAATTCGAAAAGTGGCGGTCAGCTTGGGGGAGAACTCCTTGTTACATATAGAACGCTTCTTAATAAGAATCAGGTACTTCATTGCCAAATTTGAGTCTGATTTTTTGTGTTTTTAAATGTGATGAAAAATTGTTTTTGACTTTAAATAGATCGGTTTTTCAGGTTTTTGACTTGAGAGAAAATGCTCCTGATAAGGTGTTGCACCAGCTCTACGCCAATCTGGGGAAACTCAAGCTCAGCGGAGATGCTTTGGCTTATGAAATTGAGAAGAAACTGAGAATAATTGTGAGTTTTACATGTTGAGTTACAATGTCAAATGCTTAAAACTTGCACAAACTTGCAACCTCCTAGAGAGTGAAAGCTTCACTGAAATAGACTCGTTTCCATTATATCACATAGATTTGGTTTAACAGGTTGCTGGTGGAGATGGTACAGCCGGCTGGCTCCTTGGAGTAGTTTCTGATCTTAAACTACCTCAACCACCTCCAATTGCTACGGTGCCCCTAGGAACTGGAAACAACCTCCCGTTCTCATTTGGTTGGGTAAGAAATATATTTCTTTTTCGTGTGTTTGAAAAGTTGCATGACGTTGATGCATCATGATTCTCATGGGTTGATATCTTTGGCTTTTTAACCCTTTCACCTAGAATGCTCGCAATGTTTCAGTTTATTGAACAATGATAAATATGGATTATTAATTCCTTTCATATCCTTGTTTTAATGCTTTTGTTGTTTTGGCATGCTGTAGTTTTTTTCAGCTATGCAGAACTGTTTAATCTCATTGACTCAATGTTAAGATATATTATTGTTTCTTGTGCTAATTAGTCTGTCTGAAATGTACAGGGGAAGAAAAATCCTGGTACAGATCAACAAGCTGTGGAGACTTTCTTGTATCAAGTAAGGGCAGCAAAGGAAATGAAAATCGACAGGTAACTAATTAATTTATTCATTTTTAATGGAAAAACTCTTAATCAAGCACACCTAATAATGCCTAATAGCTTCATAACTAGTCAATAATGTGAGGAATTATGCACTTTGTATGAGCTGTTTGCGTGCATGTATTTCACAACTTTTGAATTAAGGAAAGGGATGAAACATTTTTCTTTTTGACAAATTTGTAAAACGTTGATTGTCAATATAACAATTGAACATAGAGTAGTCAGTTAAGCCAACTTTGTATATTTAGATGAGATGGAAGACATGACTTGCGACTTTTTTCTGGTATTGGTTTAACTTCTTACCTCATTCACCAAAAAACTTATTGTCTGATGATATATCGCTGGATCTTTTACTCCAATATTAGGCGCATTTTCTTTTACTCATTTTTTTGAACTTCCCCCATTTCAGCTGGCATATTATCATGAGAATGAGGGCTCCCAAGGAAGGCTCTTGCGACCCTATAGCTCCTCTTGAACTGCCCCATTCATTGCATGCTTTCCATCGCGTCTCCCAAACAGATGCTTTGAATATGGTATGTGTTATTGCTTCACTACATTAGTGTAGCATGATGTAAAAGCCTTTCTAATTTCCACAAACCATTTCTATCAACTTTTCTTTCTTATGTCTTGTTATCTAGTAAAAGAGATGGTTAGGTATGTCCATCTGAGTTCTTCTAAAAACTTAAATTGACAAAAGAAAACAAGATAAATATTAAGACGATAAGAATTGAAATGATAAATGCTGACATAGAACTCGTACCAAATTTTTTAAAGGTTTGTTAACATTGTTGCTTCTTAAATGTTACACTGCTTTGCATTCTTATTATAAATTGTCATGTTGTCCTTTTTCAGGAAGGCTACCATACTTATCGAGGAGGATTCTGGAACTATTTCAGCATGGGTAAGAATGCATGAGTTCCTTGAAATGCCAACGTGATCCATAGAAACTAGAATTAATATATCAACGTTAATCACATAACAGAAAGTAAGAAGTATTACCACTCAATAACCAACCTTTTACTATGTATAGAAACGTGCTGTTTCACCTTGTTCATATAGTTCTAGCTTGAAAAATTGTAGTTACAACAATTTTATTCTGATTCCTTGATTTGCAATGCGTAAGTTTTTCAACAATCCAAAGGAAATACCAGTTCTAGTTTAGCACTAAGTAGTTCCTAGAAGAGGAAGAAAAAAAAAGCTATAATTATATCAGTATAGTTGTTCAGTTTCTTAGAATCTGTGTGTCACCTTGTACAGGAATGGATGCTCAAGTATCGTATGCTTTCCACTCTGAAAGGAAGTTACATCCAGAAAAGTTTAAAAATCAATTTGTTAATCAGGTGCTTAGTTATTCTTTGCACAGCTTAATATGTTTACTATTATAAGATGTGCTTATCTGCTGTAAATTTTAAGGTGCTAAGGTCATCCATATTAGTTTGTAACCTCTTTAAGGTCATCCAAGTGTGTTACCAAATGAGCTACTTATCTCATATTTTCCTCTCTTCTTTTTGGACTGGTTCAGAGCACTTATTTGAAGCTTGGATGCACTCAAGGATGGTTTTGCGCTTCTCTATTTCATCCCGCTTCAAAGTTAGTCTTTTTTCTTCACTATTCACCAAATTAATGAATTAAGTAATAAAGGACAGACTCTTAGAACTGGCTTTAGTTTGCAATGTTCTAAGTTAATGAAGAAATGTGCCTCTCAATGGGGGACTTGACATGAAGAAAACATCGATCTTGAGGCTTTAAAATTGAATTAGCAGTTTCACCTTGGGTGGCATGTATCTTGTATGTTTAACAATGCCATTGTCTCAAAACAGGAACATAGCACAGCTCACAAAGATTATTGTCATGAATAAACAAGGTCAATGGGAGGAACTCTCCATACCTCGCAGGTGATAAGAAAAATAAAACATTCTATTTTCCCTTAAAATTTTTAAAGCCATTTGTAGGTTCCAGTACATGGTTAAATTAGATTTATGGTGTCAATCACATTTGCTTCCTCATTATGGTTTCATTCAACATCATTTTTTGTTTACTTGCCCTTTTAACTTTGATTTTTCAGCATTCGGTCTATTGTTTGTCTCAACTTGCCCAGCTTCTCTGGTGGACTCAATCCATGGGGACAGCCAAGTGGAAAGAAACTGCGAGATGTTAGTATTTCCCACTTCTTATCCCTCTGTCTCATTTATGGACTGTTAAACTAGCTTGGGTTTTTAACTTAATTTATTTCAACAACATAGATTAACTAATACTTTAATTTCTTCTTTTCAGAGGGACTTGACTCCTCCTTACGTGGATGACGGCCTTCTTGAGATTGTTGGTTTCAGAAATGGTTGGCATGGGCTCGCCTTGCTAGCTCCTAATGGTCATGGCACTCGTCTTGCTCAGGTACCAATACACATGTTGCGATATTGGTACTTTATCCGCTGAACCTTTTATGTTTCAACAAATTGCCTCCTACACTTTTAATTTTGGCAACTCTCCTCTAAACTTGTCAAATGGGCAACACTTCCTGAGGTGATAATTATGTTTTAATTGGTGACAGAAAAGGGTTAAAATTAAAAGTTTAGGATGCAATTTGCCTAAGCATGACAATGTCAAGTGCATGTAGTTATTTCCATCACCAATTTAAACAGTCACTAATTTGAGTCCAATTGCAATGGTTTTGACACGCTTAAGGAGGTTAATTACTAAAACAAGAATTTATAGCGCAGTTTCCCAAAGCACAAAAAAAATGTAGGCACAATAGTGCTAAAAGCCCCACATTGTATCAAATCCAAATTCTCTCATTAAATCGTCATCGTGAGAAAGCAATCCATATTCTTTAATCTAGAGTCTAAAACTCCAATATCTTTACATTGCAAACATAGGCAAGCAGAGTTCGTTTCGAGTTTCAAAAGGGTGCAGCCAGCCACACATTCATGAGAATAGACGGGGAGCCATGGAAGCAACCTCTTCCAAACGACGACGACACGGTTGTCGTAGAAATCTCCCACTTTGGTCAAGTGAGCATGCTTGCCACTCAATCATGTCGTTCCAAAAGCGTGTATGATCCTTCTTCGCCGGCGAGTTATAGCATGGATGATGAAGAAGATAGCTATGAAGAAGACAGTTCAGAAGATTCGGAAGAGAGAAGGAAATTTGGTGCAGCAGATACATTTAAGTTTCCAGAAGGGGTTGACATTGCTCAGCTCAGTTAGGCTGCTAACTATATCCCCATTTTATTTTATTTTTTTCCATTTCTTTGTGCAGAAAAAAGCTTCATTATCCTTTTATTAATTGGCCCTTTTTGGGTTTCTGGTTGAATATCTCGTGAACTACTGTAGATTTGGTCCCTTATATCAGAGTCTGCCACATTACACAATCATGGTTCTGTCCAATTTTTTCCCCATGAAGTAGATTCCTCGATCTTCTAATGGGGCACAGATGTAAATATCTGAGTACATTTGGTGAATATATGTGATTTTTGTTCATTCATTTGTTTAATAATTTACACATGAATTTTTGTTATTATTATTTTATTCCTATTTTGGTCTCTTTTACCCCACTATTGTTTTCCCCATAATATTAAAACCATTGCTTGTTTCCCACATACAATATAACAAAAATTTAATCCTCCTCTAAAGACTTGTAAAAAAAGGTTCATTGTCATTATCATCGTTATAAAAAAGCAGAGTAAAAGTTATATATCACATGCGCATGATAATATATAACAAAAGATACACCATACTTATTTCGTACATGATTATCTTATCAAAAATAAAAGGGGGTGTTTGACGTGAGTGGTTTCCACCACAATCTCAGTTATGAGAACAGTAAAAAGTTCTCAAATGCTACAGTAACAATAAAAAAATTTACTATAGTAAAAAGTTCTCACATGCTACAGTAAAAATGGTTTTCACCACTCTTTCAAACATCCACTAAATAAAAAAATTACTTGTCTGTTAGCTATTTCTTATCTGCTTATAACAAAAATAAAAAATAAAAAAATACTTGTCGGTAAGCTTAATATGTATCTGCATACTAAAAGACATAAATAATTAAAGTAATTGTTTGTTACCTTAGATGCTGATGATTAAATTGCCATGTCCCCACAACCTTTAAAAAAATTAAAAAAAAAAATTGCTGCCATGCTTGCAAGATTGGAAGGCCACCCAACACTGAGAGTGGAAAAGCCAGCCTCATGCAAAGCAACACGTGTTTCTTGGGTAGCAAGTGGCACCAAGGGACCAAGTATAACGCTAACTACTATTTCCTCACTTCACTTTCATGCAAAAATGTTCTAATATTCTGCCCAATAAATGGACCCCGTTGTATTAAAATCATACCAGCTACAGCCAAATACCATTGGCTTTATTTCGCAAATCCCAATTCCTTGGGCAAATCCACCACTAGTTTTCTCTCCCAAAACCACTGGCACTTCCCCATATAAGATAGCAGAAGAAACCGTCCACTTCCAACACAAATCATCTCATTCTTCAAATCAAGCAAAGCACCAGATTCCTAAAGTTTCTCTTCTCTTCTCTTCTCCTCTTCTCTTCATCCTTTTTAAGCAAAAATAAATAAAGAAATTAAGATGGCTTCAGGCGCAAGTAAATCAGCTTTTGTTGTGGCAGCAAGCATTGGAGCAGTTGAGGCATTGAAAGACCAATTAGGAGTTTGCAGATGGAACTTTGTTTTTAGGTCGCTTCAACAACATGCCAAGAGCAATGTCAGATCTTTTTCTCTGGCAAAGAATAACAGTAAAACTTCTTCACAATACTCTTCTTCTGTTGCTGCAGTGTCCAAGTTGAGAGATGAGACTAATTTGATCAAACAGTCAGAGGAGTCTTTGAGAAAAGTCATGTACTTGAACTGCTGGGGTTCTTGATTAATTTCACTCAACCCCCAAAAGCTTATATATTTATTTTTTGTAGATATTCATGAAAATTTCCAAGACCCAATATAAGTTGCAAGCCATATTTTTGTTTATTACGCTTTGTCTCTTTCCAAGTCTTCCGAATTACTATTTTTTTTTAATGGGGGTTTGTTATATGAGGACAAAATTGAGATTATTCTGCATGATCTAATCAACATGGTTTTCATAAGCCTGCGGCTTGAAAGAGAAGAAAAAAGAACAAGGGCAAAAAAATTCCATTCAAGAAAAAAGACAGTATTCTACATCCAACGATATTATAAAAAGTGAAAGGCTCAGAAAAAGAGCTGGAGAAATTCTCCCCACCCAACGATATTATATAGCAACTCATGCTTCGTCCGTTTGGGAAGTATTTTAAAAAAACAAGGTTCGGTTTACAACAATGTGATGCTACAGGAAAAAATTAAAAATAAAAATTTACAATAATGCTATAATTTTTAAGTTTTAACTGATTTTTCAAATATATCTCTCAAGCGAAAAGAAACATTTTTCATTCAGTTTTTCTAAAACATAAAAGTCCGATTAGGTTCTGGAAGAACATGGAAGTAAAATGAAAGAGTAAAAGAGAGAACGATTACCCTCCTAACAACCTGGCATTGATATGCAAATATGACCTAAGTTTTTAGTCTTTTTGGTTTCTTTTCTTCTGCCGTCGTTTCCAGTGTTTATTGTTCTTTACTAGCTTCCTTCGTTGTGTCTAGTTCCTCTCATTTCTTGAGTCTTTTCCACTTTTTCGTTCAGAGCATCTCCAACTCTCACCAAACTGATGAGGAAAAGGTGAAATGGCGTTTTAGGGTAGGTGACACGATACGAAAATGACACGAGATAAACAGGTTTAGACCGCACGCTTATTAATTGTGTCATAAATGGGTTGACACAAATAACACGAAAATAAACGAGTTGGATTCGTGCTAACACGCTAAACACGCCTTAACACGTTTAATTAAACGGGTCGTAAACGTGTTGACATGGCACGACACGACCCGCCCATTTATAGCACATTTAAACTTAAAAATAAAAATATTTGAAATATTTATAGTGGGTTATTATTAATTAAATATTATGTTTTTGTTAATTTTTTTTATTGGCTTTTTTTAAAAAAAATTAAATTTTATTTTATTTTTTTTTAATTTTTAGTTAATTGGGTCATAAACGTGTCATATGCGTGTTGTTATAATGTCAACCCGTCACGGCACATTTAATAATCGTGTTAATCGTGTTGTACCGTGTTATGCGTGCCACAAGCATGTCGTATTCATATTTGTATTTCTGACACGTTTATTAATCGTGTCGTGTTTGTGTTTGAGCTAAACGTGTCGTGCTGTAAATGTGTCAACATGAACACAGCACGAACACGATTGTTGTCACCTCTAGAGTTAGAGTTGATCTTGCACCATTTTATTCTTTAATTTTGATGTGCACATGAGAGATCAACAGTAATACAACAAATCTAGCTATAACAAGCTTGGTTTAGAGTGTACTTAGCTCTCAAACACCCTAGTTATGTTACAAATGATGAGTTTCATCCTATGAAAATATTATATTTTTCTTGTTTATATGAAAATTATAAATTGAAACTCCCAAAGATTCTTCCTCGTCGATTTCTTATTTACACTGTTTCTAATCATGGGATCGAAACGACTAGGCGTTCTGAGCCACCCTTCTTCCTTCTCTCTTATTTGGGAAAAGAGTAAACTTATTGAATATTAAAGAGTCACATACGCCTAACTTAAAGCAAACCGTTCAAATCAATCTAGACAATCACAATGGTACTGAATTGTGGAGTGCCCTCCCTTAACTCTTAAGTTATTGCAATAATTTTAGGATTATCGCAAAATTATTGTCTAACAGTGGAGAACAAATCTTTAACCAGTTTTATCATGTTTGTTTACAAATTCTTCAATTTTGTTATAATTTTACTTATTCACACTTGTTATTTTGAATTGAATTTTGTTAATTTAATTTTGTTAATGTCATTTAATTTCCCATTAATTGATTTTCATATTTTTTTAATTTACATTTTAATTACATTTATTTTTGCATTCTAATTTTAATTGTTTTCTTTTGTTTATTGCATTTTGTTATTTTAAATAATTCAGTTAATTTTAAACTCCCTTTTTGATTCTGTAAAAATAAAATACAAAAAATATACAAAAATAAATAATTAAAAAAAGAGAAATTATTAACAGATTAGTTAACATCAATCCTCATACAAGCTATACTTAACACATGATTTATAGTACTTAATACGACGACGTATAGTTATGTGTAAGAGAATCATCTGGCACGGTTATTTCTTGAGCATGCCAAAATTTCATGGGTCCGCCAAACAATCTTCCTGAATTTACTCTTTTTCCCTTGCAACATGAGATAATTAAGCACATAAGTCACAGGGAAGAGGAAAAGAAAGGAATGGCAATATGTGTAATTAATATGAAAAGAATGGTTTTTCGTTAGAACTTGTTCGTTTGGTTTTAATCAACAATTATGTTTACAACGTGTCAAATGATGAGTGTAGCAACTGAAAAGGTGTCTATGTTAACAATGTGTTCCTAGCACAGTTATAGAATTCTCATTTAACCTATCCTATTTAACCTCATTGAAGAGGTTGTAACCCTAAGATCCAATTTACAAAATATACTACACATTAAATTAAACCTAGCATGTTTTTGTAAATAACAACGTTACAATCTTACGAGAATAAAAATTATTTTTCTTTTCATAGGTTATAACTATAAGATCAAGCTTATAAAATATAATACACGCTAAACTAAAACATGCACGTTTTTAAAAATCAAAATGTTATAATCCTACAATGATAAAAATAAATTTTCTATTCATGGACGTCACGTTGCACAAGATAAATATCTTAATGTTCATTTCTAATATGTGACATAAATGTTTCAATATGGTCCTTTTTATGACATGACATAAACGTCAAGGAAAAAACATTACATTAATGGTGATCACATCATCTTTGATAAATTTAGTTGTATTCGTGTCCATAGACGCAAACGAGGGTTTTTCTTCAACAATTTCCGTTTCTTTCCTTAAGCCCCACTATAACACTACTTTGGTCAACAAACCTTTCCTTGGTCCTCCGCGTCCCCAAAAAACAAGCGAAAGCCTAAAAAGCACATGGTTTTGGCCACCATTTTACCATTGATTTTCTCCCAAACCACTGGTATTACCAACTTTCTGTGGACTCTTGGCTTTTCAATTTTGCACAATTTTCCAACGACTACACACTTCCTCTATAAAGACTATTAAACCCCATTTCCACCCATCCACCAAGCATCACAATCAACACACATATCTCTCAACAAATCTTCACCTCTCTCCTTTCCACCCTCATCAAAAATCCCAAAAGAAGATCCCCAAATCAAACACCACAAAAAAAAAAAAAAAACATACAAATCACAAAACACAAAACAAAACAGTCTTAAATATGAGCGCAGCTAGGAGGGCTTGGATTGTGGCGGCGAGCATCGGAGCCGTTGAGGCGCTGAAAGACCAAGGAGTATGCAGATGGAATGGCGTTTTGAGGTCAATGCAGCAACATGTCAAGAACAATATTATTATCAGATCATCATCTTATTATTCTCAAGCCAAGAATCTCTCTAATTCTAGTACTTTTGTCTCCTCCGCCGCTGTTTCTAGTCATAATAACTTCAGTATGTCAAAGGAGGCGAAGATGAGGAAAGTCATGGAATTGAGCTGCTGGGGTCCCAACACTACCAGATTTTAGAAAATCATAAACTCAATTTTCTAAAAAAAAATGGATTGAGAAGAAGTACCACTTGCTAGATCTTTTGAATATGTCTTGGAACGGATGTAAGTTTTCGCGGATGTAGAGAAATATAAATGAAGCAAAACTTTATCATGAGCATATTATACGTCTATTATTTCTTTGATTTCATTCTATTACCATATATTGTTGCTGGTAAATTTTTTTTTTTTTTGAGCAAATCGTCCTTTGTCTGGATCCTTTTAAAAGATATACTATTGGAATAAAAAATATATAAATCTTTGAAAATATTTTATAAAATAGTAAAATTATGCACTAATTCTTATAATACTTTAACTTTTGCTATTCATAAAATATTTTCAATGCTGACGGGTATTTTTCTAATTATCCAACCAAATCAGATAATTCTAAATCCTAGAATAGAGAGGTTTCGAAATCATCTAACCAAATCAGAGAATTCTAAATCTAAAAAATCTTCCAAAATATAGAGGTTCTAAAGAGGGAAAAAATCTTCTCACAAATATGAGCTTCTCTTTAAAATATCATTTAGAATTCTTCAAATGGCTTGTAAGTCCTCAATCACCCCGCCAAGTCTTCCATTTATAGACATTGCAACTTGGCTTCAGTCTGGTTTTATTTTAACCCCAACCGTTTCATCTGCTTTTATTAATTATGAGTTGTTTGTTCTAATCATCTGACTTGTAAATTTCAAGTTGATCTGACCTACCATCCACCTCGCATGGAGTCTGAGTCTTGTTCTTGTTCAAAGGCAACCTGTCATTATTTGTACAACTTATTTTCTTTTCAAATTTGTAAATAAATTTTTTATTCTTGTATTATGAACGTTATAAAAACTTGAATTACAACGTACAACCTAACACGTGCGCACATACTTAAAATAGCAGCAATAATTGGGGTGACTGTTTTAACAATCTTTTATTCTTTCAAGAAAATAAATATTTAGTCTTTAATTTTTTATTTTTGGTTTACCAATTTTTAATTTTTAATTTTAGTTATTAAAAAATTAATTTAACAGTTAAATAATTAATTTAAAAAAAAAAAGATGATAAATTAATTTTTAAAGTTATCAAAAAGACAATAAATTAATCCCTAAAACTATCAAAAGATGATAAATTGGTCTCTAAAATTAACAATTTAACTATTAAATTAGTCACTAAATACTTAAAATAAAAAATTAAAGACTAATAAATCAAAAATCAAAAGTTTAAAAACTAAATCACATTTTTATAAAAAATTAAGGCTATCATAACAATTTATCCTAATCAATAATTAAGTGTTTAAAAAATATAATTAAAAATAATAATTAAAATTAATTTTAATTAAAATGTTATAACATGTAATAAATTTACGTGGTAAGAACTTTTTATATCTTGCTGCGAGAACTTTTCTCGTTGGTTAGAACAAATCAAGTTTTTTCCCCGCTTTTGTTAGATTCTTTGGATGGTTACGGTATGGACAAAACCACGTCCGAAGAAGTAACCCCTTTTGGAAAAAGTCGCCCGTTTGTTTTTTAGGTAGACCCCACGTGTCTTGGTGGGTTTCTTTTTTTATTGGCGGTTTGCAAGCTATCGTCGTTTTGTGACAGCATAAAAAATAAAAATAAAAATAAAAAACGGTTTTTTGCACTCAAAACCAGAGGTTTTTCCTAATCTGCTGGTAAACCAGCCTCTGGTTTTAGCTTCCATAGTTTCTTTGGTAAACAGTCACACTTTCCGGCAATCCCATCATATATAAGCACAAACTCTCTTGATCAACAAAGCAGATCTAAAATCCCAAGTACTCATTTTTCCTGTCAACTGAAAAATACCCATTTCTCATTCGTTTTCATTTCCACCCACAAGAGTTAAAAAGAGGTCAAATATGGTTTCAACAAGCAAAGCTTGGATTGTGGCAACAAGTATTGGAGTTGTAGAGGCTTTGAAAGATCAAGGGGTTTGTAGATGGAATTCTGCTTTAAGATCAATACAACAAAATGCAAACACCAATCTCAGATCTTGTAAGAAAATCCCAACTGCTCACTATTCTTCTGCTGTGGCTAAGAAGTTGAAAGATGAGAAATTCAAGCAATCTGAGGAGTCTCTCAGAACAGTCATGTACTTGAGTTGTTGGGGTCCTAATTAATTGAGGCCTCCGCATTTTTTTTGTTTTTAGTTCTGTAACATATTTTTCAATATTTTAGTAAAATATATGGTTTTGATCATAGATTCATGTGTTACTAAGGTTCTTATACATATGTTGAGTGAGAGAAATTGTGGATCTCAGAAGTTGGGAAGTTTACTCTTAACATATAAAGATGGCGGTCGTCTCTGACGAGGTCAAGCTCGATTCTTGAATCTCTTATTGTGTAAGCACAATCAGCAGGGGATAGGCATACCAAAGAGAGAGAAGAAGAGCAAGAATTGGGTTATTTCCTAAAATATAACTTTGGTTTTTTTGTAAAGAAAATCGTGAAAAGGTTAATTAAGGATGTTGATCACCATTGTTATCTTGATTACTGTTAATTTGTTAGATTAATGGAAAACAGAGGATATACAATCATTAAATTGGAAAAAAGAAAAAAAGTCAAACCAAAATTTACACTTGATCACTCTTTAAAAAGTAGGTCTATTGTTTAATTGTACACTAAATTTTTCAAAATTAATTTTTTACCTCAAAAAATTTTCAGAATGTTAGATATATTTTTACCCTATCTTTACCCCCATCTAATGACTAAAACGTATTGTTTTGTCCTCATTATATATATATATATATATATATATAATTGTGTTCCATTCAAAGGCAAAAACATGTAACTAAATATCCATTTAATAAAATATTGTATTTATCTTTTTATGGTGCCTTCACTGGTGAAATTTTCTTGCCCCATTACAAGGTAACAAGCACCCTTGGCCACTAGGCGCGATTGACCAGGAAGCACAACTCTACGCTTGAACGACGCCGTTTAAGAGTTTCATAATTTCAAGTAGCTAGCAGCGAAAAGCGAGTTACTCTTGTGAGCTTAATGGAGAATAAGTGGTGACCGGTGACTAGCGGTCACTCCTTCTGCACGAGTCGTTGTTGATATGTAAGAGATGTATTTTGTTTATTTGACGAAAATTGACCAACGAATACGTTAGTCGAGTGACCGTTGGCAACCGAGTGAGCGACCATCTTTGGTGACTGTCAGTAACCGATTTAGTGACCGTCAGTAGCGAGTAACCAGAAAGGTGATCGTTGAGTAGCAAGACTAGCAACCATCAAGTGGCAAGTAACCAGGAAGGTGACCGGAGAGCGTTTCATTGTTACAATTTCCGTAATTCAGCTAGCCAGCGTTACCAAGCTTTAATTTCTCTGTTTTAGGATTTTGTTTGATTGAATTTTGAAGGATATTAATACTTTTTTTTTTTTTTACTAATCTTGAAGGATAATACTTTGTAGATATCTCACGGTTGAATTTGATATGATCATGTTGATAAAATAATTAGTATAAGCTCTATTGAAATAAAAAAGTGAGTACAACCATAAAAACCAAATACTTTCAAGAAAAAATTACAATACGTGTCCAGATTATTATTATGAAATTGAAATCTAATACAATATTTAAAATATCTTAAAAATATCTTTAATGATATAGTAATTATCTTAATGATATTACATATTGTACTATATAATTACATATAAATAATTTTAATGATATCATTATGAGACATTTATAAAATTTTTACAAATTAGAGTCATATTTAAATTTAATAAATATAATTAGATGAATTGTCTCATTAACCCATAATTCAAATCAAATTAGACCAAACAATTAATATTTTTGAACTATTTGTCGGTTTTGGCCACTATTTTTTTATTGGTTGCTGTTCTGAAACTTATCAAGCCGACCCAAAATTCACTCATAAATAATCATATTCTTTTAATAAATTTTCACATGATTTCTATTGATCGTTATAATAAATTGAACAAACTTAAACGTATCCTAAAACATTAAATATTTTGGATATTATTTTTATGGGTAAAAGCTATATAATATTTGAATCATATCATGTTGGAGTTAAGTGGAAAACTTTGAAATCATAATAAAATTTTGCATATTTGTAAAGTAAGCCAATATTTTTTGAAGCTTAAATTCAAAGCGACCAAATAAGTGGTTTGATTTCACGTAATTTTTTTCCAAAATATCAAACTGACTAAACCAATCAGGAAATTTATTTTTAATTTGGTTGGTGATTTTCACTTTCTAATTAATCCTAATACTCCTTCATCAACTGAGAATCTGTTTAGAATTAAAAAAAAATATAATAAAACTAATCCTATTGGGTTTGTCCAAACACCAGGGAAAGTAGAACGTCTTCAATTGAAAATTGATATAAGATATAGCTACCTTCACCAGTAGTGTTGAATTTTTTTTTTTAAAAGAAAATCTCGAATTTAGGAGATTTTATAGTGGCTTGATTTTGTGATTTATAATTTGTACTTATATGGAGGCCTCTCACTCTCTGTTCCTCCCTCCCTCTTTTTTGATGTAGGCACATTGTCGAATTACATTTTGTGTTCTTTTTTTATTTTCTTTTTTCTTTAATTCTTAGGGTTTATCTCACAAATAGTCCATCAAATAAATCCCCAATCTCATTTTAGTCTCTAACATTTAAAAAGTCTCATTTTGGTCTTTAATTTATTTCTTTGCTTTGGTTTTGGTCCATGCGTGTTAAATATTTAAAGACAACTTTCAAAATATTCTACTTTAATCTCAATTTATTATTTTGTTTTACTTTTAGTCCTCCGATGATAACAAGATATTAGTAGAGACCTTACATATGTATATACATATACACACAAATATACACATATATTAACCATAATACAATATACATATATATTAACCATAATGGTTGGCTCGCTATTTAAATCATCCCATTGTACAAAACCTATATGCTAGCATCATGAATTAAACTTATTTTTAAAAAAATTAAAATTAATTTGACTAATAGTATGATAAAATTATCTTGCTTTAATTACATGCATCAAAATCATTAGTAGAAAATTTTTAATCATCTATCTTGTGGGTAAGAAATATTATCAATAGAGAATTTTGGATGAGAAATATTATTAGTAGAAAATTTCAATTCTCCTTCTTCTTAGGGTCTCTCTAATCGAGCGGCAATTTGGTACAAAACGCCAAAATAAAGCAATGAGAAGCTATCATGCAATATTTCCAGCGCCAATTTGGAGTCAAGCAACAGTGTTGCTCCATATATCGTACAACATTATCGCTGCGCTATCTTTTTTTTTTTTTAAGGTTTAATCAATTAAAAATCCCTAATAATATTTTATATTTTATATTTTACCGTCAATACATATTTTTCAACAAAATTTCTTCCTTATGTATCTTTTTTAATTAATAATTCATAGCTTTCACCAAAACTTTCTTTATGTTTTATTATTAGATGTTATGTTTAAATTTTTTGGTCGATGTAAATTCGTGTTTAATTGATGAAATTTATGTTTAATTAATAATAATAATTTTTTATTATTTATGAGTTACTAAAATAATAAATATTTTATTACATATGTTAGTAATATATATGTGCAAATTGGTGAAAGAGATTAATTGTTGGGGTTAGAAAAAAAATAGAAAAAGAATATATGTGAGATATTCTTTTTAGGCCATGTTTGGCATGTCAAGTTGAATTGGATTACTCAATCTAGATTAGATTAGATGAAATTAAATTAAATTAGATTGAATAGTTTGAAGATAAATATTTTGTGGGATGTAAAATGATTATTTTAAAGATAAAGCAACTCTTTCAGAATAATAGGTTAGAGGTAGCCTTTTTGATAGAAGTATCCTACAAATTTAGATTCCATTCTTGGGAAACAAATCCTAAAAAATGCAACATCAGAATTCTTTTTTTAATATATATTATACTAATAGAAAAACGTGAACGACTAAAAACATGAGGGAAGAGAGAGTGTGGGGCACTAGAACAAGTTGTCTTTTCTTCTTAAACCAGGGATTCTATTCAAAGCATCAAACTATAAGAAAACCATGGTCGAGGAAGTGTACCTTTTGAAAAGTACAATTATATCCCCTTTTGTTGCAAGTGGTATTTTCCCCACAATACCGGAGGTTTCTCCCGAACTGCTGGTAAAACTGCCTCTGGTTTTTGTTTGCAAATCTTATCACTTCACTTGCAAAAAAAAAAAAAAAAAGCGCGCACACACTCTCTCTCTCTCTCTTCTTTTGTTTAAAAATAAAAGGAATCCAGTCTTTCTCGTTAGCTCACTATAAAAGGACACAACCTCTTCACTCAACCAAACATAAACCAAAACCCAGGTGTATCACCAATCCTCTTCTCTTTTCATCTCCACTTTCAAGAGCAACACAAAAGGCAAATCAATATGAGTTCAGCAAGCAGAGCTTGGATTGTGGCAACAAGTATTGGAGTTGTAGAGGCTTTGAAAGATCAAGGGGTTTGCAGATGGAATTCTGCTTTGAGATCAATACAACAACATGCAAAGACCAATCTCAGATCTTACAAGAAAATCCCAACTGCTCGCTATTCTTCTGCCGTGGCTAAGAAGTTGCAAGATGAGAAATTGAAGCAATCTGAGGAGTCTCTTAGAACTGTCATGTACTTGAGCTGTTGGGGTCCAAATAATTGATTCCCCATTAAACTTTTCTTAATTGTCAAATATTTTTCAATATTTTAGTAAAATTGATGGTTTTGATCATGGATTCGTGTGTTAATTATTATGGTTGCCTTTTCTTATTTTATATTGCTTAATTCAATATAGGAAAAAAAAAAATTTAGCTTGTGTTTGAGAGATGGTAAAACCGTTGGTTGAAATTATTTTTATTATAATATATGAGAGATTTATATTATAGTAAAATTTTTTACCCTAACGAGAAGAGAGAGATAGATGGAGAGGGAGGGAGAGAGACTTGAAAATATTAAAAACCGTACACGTTATCATTCCCTAAGGGAATTTCCCTTGCTTCATTATCTAAAAGCTCATATCTGAAAAACTACGATATGACGATCAGCCAAAGAATCCGTAGAAGACACTGCTATGGTATTTGTGTTTCACTTCAAATTGATCATGTCACGCTAAAAGGGCAGATTGGTCATTTTGCTCGTGATTTTGTGGATTTGAATTCTACTAAACTCCAGTTCTCTTGTGTTTTGAAGGGATTGTCGTTGTTTTTTTACCCAAGTGGAATACGAGAATCTTGTCCATACATTTGTAGCACCGGCATATTTTTGTGGGCCGTTTATTGGATATAATTGCAGAAAAAATCCTTATCACAACAAATTAGTGCAAGAAACAAGGTGAAAAAAAAAAAAGAAAAAAACTTGTCATTCGACCAACAATGAAATTGAAACCAAGAAAGATCATGTGCCGTAATTATTGATGTGTATCAAACAAAATTGATGTTCTAGAAATTTCAGGTAATCAAGCGGCAACTACAAATGTGTTTGCCCAAAACAATAACGTGGAACACAATGCAATGGGCACAAAAAACTTGCAACTCAACATTGGACTCGCCTTCATCAGTTGAGCAATTTTTTCAGAATTAGAAAGGAAAAGGGTTCCTTGCAATGCCACTTTTATCTCTCCAAATACCAAAGAAAGGTGAATAGCATCATTGAGTATTAGTCGTTCATTTGATAAATGAGTTGAAACTAAAAATTTAAATAAAAATTTAAAATAAAAATAATATTATATATAAAAATTTTACACTATAATATATTTTTATTTTATACTGTAACGTATCAAAGTTTTAAACTTGACGAGTATAATATAGTTTCTAACTGATTTTATCACACGGCAGTAGTCTCCATAGTCTCAACCTTGTGAAAGATTGAATTTGGAATATATTGGCTGGCTACAATTACTATGAATACTAAAACAGCACGGTGTTGAATGAGGACAAAATGTAGGGCTACTAATTCAAAAGGGTTTTTTCTTCAAAAATTTCCTCAATGCCTACCCAAAAAAATTTGAGCCGTCAAATTTCTTAAAAAAGGTGCCTTTAACCATTGTGACGGCCGCCAACGTCTTTGAGCAAGAGGACAAAGATTGGATAAGCTATGCAATTTTTTATCACCTAAAAAATGTTATATGTGATGATTTATAAGTAAACATCTTAATAGTGTGAGATTTTTTGAGATGACGCCTAAGATCAAAACTGTGTTGGTCGTAGTTATAGATCTCCAGTGTCCACACTTGAGAAAGACCTTTTTTTTCTTTTGTTGTTGAGATTTATTAGAAGAAAATTTCCAACTATCTTTCTTCTTGGTAAAAGTTTCCTCCTCCTTTGGATAGCATGCTTAGGAAAATAAATTTTAGAGAGAGCAACTTAAGAATTTGTTTTTAATATTTCGTACTACTTAAAAACGTGGAGGACTAAACAAGAAAGAGAGATAGTAGGTCACTATTTAAAGCATCAGGCATATATGTTGACCAAATTAAGTAAATTATCAGTAGAGTGGTTAATATAACAGTTAAAACTATTAGTTAAAATAGTAAATATTATAATATATAACAGTTTTATATTATAATAATTTTTTTAATTTTTATTATAATATATAAAAATTTTATATTATTTTTAATTGAAAAATTATTGAAAAACAACTAATTAAAAACCTATGAATTAAATGAAGAAAACCATATTGGGGAAGTATTCCATTTAAAACCAGATGGAGCCTTTTGTCTTTTAGCTAGACTCAATTATATCGCATTGATTGCCTTATTGTTTTTTTATTGGCAAGGTCCTTATATTTCTCATCATTGTCCAGCTCTAAAAGCAAGCTAAGCCAATGGTATTTTTCTCACAATACAATAGGCTTCTCCCAAACCGCTGGTAAAACTGCCTCTAGTTTTTGCTTCCAAGTCTTATCATTTAAAAAAAAAAAAAAAGAAGAAAGAAAAGAAAACCTCTCTCTCTCGTTATTTCACTATATAAGTAGACAACCTCTTGACTCAACCCAACACAGTTCAAAACCCCAAGTGTACTATTTCTCACTTCTTTCCATTTTCACATTCAAGAGTAACACAAAAGGCAAATATGAGTTCAACAAGTAGAGCTTGGATTGTGGCAACAAGTATAGGTGTTGTAGAGGCTTTGAAAGATCAAGGGGTTTGTAGATGGAAT
>CAMOHE010052867.1:0-12665 GCA_946598075.1 Artocarpus hirsutus | reverse complement strand
CACCACCACCCCCCCCCCACCACAACCCAAACTTTCGTTTTTTTTTTTTTTTCTTTTTCAACCTTTTTTTTCTTTTTTACTCCATACCATACAAAATACATTTTTTAACCTTATTTTTTCTTTTGCATGTTCATTGTCCTATCATTTTACTATATCAAAACAAATTCTTTCAAATTAAATAACTTCTTTCAAATGTGTTATCTTTTATTTTATAATTTTATTTTTTATATGCTTTTTTAAAATACTTATTTAGTCTCGCTTGCTATTATTATAATAATATTGTTGGGTTTTTCTAATTAACCTATTATAGTAATTTTTTCTCCTAAAATGTGTTTCTTTTTAAAAGCTTTTTCACCCTATTTTTTACCCATTATTCTTTAATAAATGTATGTGCTCATGCTTAGTTTTCTTTTTTCTTTTTCAAAAGATCCTCTACATTGTAATTTCTTTAATGTACTTTTTTTAAATAGCTTTTTTCCTACATGTTTCCATTCAAATATATATATATATACACGTCCTTATTTAGTTTTTCTCCATGCAATCTTTATTATTTTAAAAATGATTTAAATACAAAGATGTGTGTTAGTTGCGTATTTATAAACAATTAAGATTTTTATTATTAGATAAATTAAAAATAATAATAATATTGTTATAAAAACTTAACATATAGACAAAATAAAATTTTAAACTTGGCTACACGTGTTTAGCATGTAGGTTGAACTAGTGTGCGCGTGCGCGAGCGTTTGTGTAGGCAATTTCCAGGAATGACTACTTTTGGAAAACCAACCCCTTTTGTTTTTTTTTTTTTTTGGCACGCTGATTTGTCTTGGTTGGTTTATTATAATAATTAGCAACGTGGGTGATTATTTCTCAGGGTATCCAACTCTAAAGCAATGTGCCAAGCAAGTGGTATTATTTTGCACCCAATACCGGAGGTTTCTCCCAAGCCGCAGCCAAAACTGCCTCTAGCTTTTGTTATTATTATTATTATTATTTTTATTCCAAGCCTTATCCTCTCTCTCTCTCTCTCTAGACCTTATTATAAAAAGGACACGACCTCTTGACTCGACTCAACACAAACCAAAACCCAGGTATAATTCTACTTCCTCTCAACCGTTTAAAGATCCCAGTTCTCATTTCTATTCATCTCCACGTTCAAGGGCAACACAAAAGGCAAAATAAATATGAGTTCAGCAAGCAGAGCTTGGATTGTGGCAACAAGTATTGGAGTTGTAGAGGCTTTGAAAGATCAAGGGGTTTGCAGATGGAATTCTGCTCTGAGATCAATCCAACAACACGCAAAGACTAATCCCAGATCCTATCATTCACAACCCAAGAAAATCCCAACTGCTCACTATTCTTCTGCTGTGGCTAAGAAGTTGAAAGATGAGAAATTGAAGCAATCTGAGGAGTCTCTTAGAACTGTCATGTATCTGAGCTGTTGGGGTCCAAATAATTGAGTTCCCTGTATTTTCTTTTTCTTTTGTTGTGTACATACTTTTTCCTAGTTTTTAGTGAAATACATGGCTTTGATCATACTTTCATGTGTACCTACTCCTCTTTCTTTGGTTTCTTTCTGGGAATTCTGTTGAGTTGTTATACTTTCTTGGTAGGTCTACAACCCAGTTCACCTGATTGCTAAAGCGATGAACCTAAATTAAAATATGAGCCATAAAAGTTTGTTTGACATATTATATTATATTATATAAAAATATAATATAATATAATAGATCAAACATTCTTAAAAAAAAAAAAAAATTCAAACTGACTACAAGAGTACAAAGTACAATAACTATCATCTAAAAAGAAATTCTTCCAGTATCGGCCATTTGTCCTACTTTATGGTTACTTATCTTTATATGACTAGTTGCTAGCTAGGGGTTTTGTGGATTAGTAGGTATGATCATGCATATCAAAAAAAAAAAAAAAAGTGTTCATATCTTTTAGAAAGCAGGATAACATGTCTGTTATTTCTTTGTTTCTCATAATCGTCCGATGCGTGGTTCCTATATCTATATGATGGTAGCCTAGTGACAGGTTTTATTTGGAGACTTCATCAGCACTTCAGATGTTCGAATCACGCATCGTCTTATATGCTGATGGGCTCTATTGAATTCTGACTAGTTATCTGGTGAAGACCCAAAATCAAGATCTTTGCCATTTCACATGAGGTATCAGTGAATTCCGAAAGTGATCGCCACTCTGGAAGCATGATAAACAAAGCTCATCCCTTTTCTTTCCAAGCAATACATATATATATATATATAGAGAGAGAGACACGATTTACCGACCTGGGTCATGTAGTTGCGACGAGTTTTCAACAAAATGCCAAATTCATGGCCACCACTATTAATGCGAGCAGGTCTCTTTCATATAATGCTCAACCATTGACACAAACGTGAAAATAAAACGAGCCGACGATCATTCATCTCGTACAAAATTATGGTTGAAAAACTAAATCATAGGGTTGAGACAAATCTAGTAGTCAATCAATATAATCGTTCAGAATTTGCTGGCCTCCGTTTAAAAAGGTCACGATAAATGGTATTATCAAGAGTCCAAGGAAAGCCTTTCGAGCTCTCGGATGCCTTGCTGGGAAGCTTTCTTCATTTCAAGAGCTCTCTTGTAAGGAGGGGCAATTGGGGGCTGTACAGGATCCAAGCTCTGGTAAGTCCCTTCTGCAACTTTGGGCAGCGGATATGAGCGGTCGGAATCGTACCCGCTAAGGTCCCCGCACGCTAGAAACGGAATGTACACCTTATTTGGTCCTTCTAGCCAAGCGCTGCTACAATCTGCCTCAAAAAGTTGCCAAAAGAGAAAATGATATTAATCAGAAGGTACTATTTGGTCTTTTCTTCTTCGCACCAAATGAGATGATGAAAAGTGGGTCGGGTCCAATGTGTGCTCGCCAAAGGGAAAAGTAGCTCCACTGATTCGAATTTCAAATCCAATCCGTGAGATGTGAGATCAGAAGTTCAAAACTAACAACGCTCACAACCAAGATCAAATGCAATATGTAACTGATTGTTTGCATATCGCAAAACTTAAGAAATGGGATAAGGCCCAAGGATCAGCCAAGCTGTCGGCCGCCAGCAATCATGCAGGAGAGAACCCCCGGCTCATAATCCAAACAACATAGAACTCTAAATATAGATTAGGAAATTTGTGCCTGAAAGATTGTGAATACAAACTCGATAGGGGACAACGGAATTACCTAAATCATCTGCTCCAGAGGGACTACCCACCTTTTCCAGGAGGCGATGAAGATCTTTGGGGTTAAAGCCTTCAGGAGGGGAATAATTCTCACAAACTGCAAATGCCTCTGTATAACGCATAAAGAAAGAAAACTTTGAATACAACAAGGCAATCAATAACCAACATCACTGGCATCCTAGAAATTTTCAAGGAACTAATGGACGCAACGGTCCCTAACGAGCCTGGACTTTGGCAGACAGTTTGCCCCAGCCAGAATTCCTTGCTAGGGTCAGAGCCAAGCAGAAAACCCCCGTTTGAGATATTTTGGATCAGAATTCAGAAATCATAACAAAATTGAAAGAACAGCTCATAAATTGTAAAGAAAAAGAAATCCAGTGTGTTACCTATACTGGAATTGCGGCTGCTTTTTGGTTTTGCAAAAGTCACCGTGGGGAAAAATAATTTCAGCTGTAACAAGAAAGTAAATCAAGTAAATTCTAGGTAATAACGGTCATTGTTCCCCATAGAGGCTTTTCCAAGCAACAAGCATTTCAACCTTTCAGGGTGGAAACTTGAAAGGAACAAACAAAATAAGACTTGTAGATATGTTTACAACATTAAGAATGATTAATTGAACATGCCGCCAATGTGACCTGGCCATTATTATGGAAGACGGAAGCATAGTTTGCACTATAAAACTAAAAAAGACAAATTAAGCAGAAGTGGATATCTGCTTGCAGAAGCTTACATAAACAGAAACCTAAGGCTTAGCAAAAGGGATAAAAATCAATACAAAAAGTTTGTCAACTAACATATTCCTTGACAAATCTTGTGTATTAAAATTAGCATGTATGTTTATAACTATTGCGTAAGTTTATAACTATTGCATACTAATTCAAAACATCAGAGAGTACTGATGCACTCAAAAAGAATGGCTGTGTTATAAGAGGGATATACACGAGCTTAAAATTAGTGAAATCGTTGCACATATAGTACCTAAGTTCAGTTTGGACACCAATTTCGTAATTTCAACAATAATTCGATTACCTGGCAGTACAGAAGACTTGTATCTTTTCCCCGAAATATTTTAGCAATAAATTTACCACCTTCTCTTAGTACGTGAGTGACTACTGTTAAACCCTGCACCAAAAAAGCCACTAGTTTTTATCAATCTCATACAGCTTCAGCAACATTCAAAAAACTGTTCACAATTATTGCACCCCAGGAAAGAATAAATGCGCAATCCAACAAGCTTGACAAACACTTAGTGCAAAAATACAGTGAACATGGAAATACATATTACATGCCAAGAAACAAAACATAAACGGGAATTAGGTTCAGATTACAAAGTTAACATCCTCTAACCTTGTATAATAAGTCATAATCTTAAAAAGTAAAGCAAGATCATCCACGTTAGTACTTTATTCTAAGTATTTTTGGCTTATAACAAGCGAAGAAGACCTCGAATCCCTTATCCAATAGAATTCCAACACAATTTATAGCCTAGAGAGTTGTTGCGTTGCAGTCCTTAGCCCATCACAATCAATAACTTCTACCGGTAAGCATTGTGATATGTATTAGCAAAATGGAAACAGACAATGAAAACTTGCTCCAAGCCGGTTAAAACGAAATGGATTTACCACATAGCAACATGGAAGATCTATGTTAGCAAAACTGAATAATGAGGCACGGTAATAAACACTTGCATTTTATGTTTTTCAATTCCTAAAAAGGAACACTATCTTCCAGAATTAAAATCGTTAGTTCCCATGTAAAAGCAAGTCTCAGTACATATGAAATAGGAAAACTTACTGCTAGTATGAGTTGCGATTGAACGAATTCATCCATGTCATGAAGCCCAGTAACTGTCGATCAGCATAAATGAAAGTAAACATAAATAGTATTTTTTTACTTCGTAGCAACATAAATAGAAGTTATTGCAAAAGAAGTAATTCACTGGCAATTTTTTACCATCAGGAGCACCATCACACACAACCAGATCAGCCTTGCAACCATCAAAATGTCTGATGACCTGTAAAAAGGGCAAAAAAAAGAAAAAGAAAAAAGGAGAAAACCAAAGGATATCAGCACTAATCTTCCAGTAGAAACATTGAAGTTCATTTATCTAAAACAAAAACATCTAACGCCATCCGTATTACATGAAAGCCTCAAGGAAAAAAAGAAACAGAGCAAGGCATGAAACAAATTTGTCTTAAATTCATTGTGTTACATGCATTGTGAACTTATACATATGGCTTTTATTAACTTATTGTATTTTCTAATTCCATTATGACATAAGTTCCCAAACGTTCAACATACTCATCCTCGAAAAGGGAAAAGTGATTGATTATGTACAGGCACTAAAATCTCGTGCTATAAAAACAAAAGGTGCACAAGGGAAAAAAATAAAGATATAATAAATTCCTACCACTTCAATTGTTCGAGCATTTGTTATATCGCCTTGTACTTGAATCACACCTTCGATTGGAGCCATGGGCTGCAAATCAATAGCTACTATAAGAGGAAGATCACCATCCCTGCATATAAAGAAGGTGTATAAATTTATGGAATTAGCAAGAATCTAGTGACTTGAGGGAGATGGGCTTAGTATTTAAGTTCTGTATAAGCTTGTATGGATAGAAATGCAAAAACGCATCCATGTATAAATTAAAAGTGTTAATAAGTAAATCTGCAAAGTGGAAAATAAACCATACAAAACCACCATAAAATTATCCGGAATTCAATACTCATCATTCTCAGTTGTAGCTCCACAAATCATTATTATAATAACTTCCCTATATACCAGGATGATGCAAAAATATGTATGATAACAATTACAATACTAAGTCTAGGCAATGCGATTTCTTAACTATTTCTGACATAAGAAATAACAGTCTCCAAAGTATCAAGCTTATCATGTTCAAGCTTCATACATACAAACAATAACAGTCTCCAAAATATCTAGCTTATCATGTTTACACGCACACATTCCTTTTTTATGTTGATTTGATACTGACAAAGTAACTTACTTAGATTCGGGAGAAAGCTTTGCTGGGAGATACAATTTTCGGCTCAAAACCTACACATGAGAAATAAAAATAAGATAAGGATCAAGAACTTTTTTCTATCACTTCCCCGAACCACGTGCCGATTTGGTGTCAACCAATGCATGAAGGATGTTTGATGTTTTAGTGTAAAAATATGGATGAAAAGCCCCGCGGCCCACAAACACTAAAATAAAAAAGGAAAAGGGGAAAAGAATTCAAGTCTGCAATGTACTTGTTTTTGGGTTGAAGCACAAATGCCCTAGGTTTTTAGCACAACATTAAAAACTGAAACTGAAAGCAAAAGACGAGAAAGCTGCAAACTTGGAATTTCAAAACTATGCCTTCCACGGCGTAAGAAAAGAGGGAAGCAAGAAGGGTGAAGAAATTTCATCTGAAGGATTGGCCTAAACGCTTAGAGGAAAGAGGGAGTGAAGAAAGTTCATCTCAATCTTTGATACCTGACTCCAGCTACCAGGGGCAGCACAGAGATCTACCACACGCTTCACTCCTGAAATCAAAAGAATTGCATGGTTACAGCAGAGTAATGCAAGGACTGCAACTACATATTTATGTGTATAATTGAGCTCCATCTCTATTTTTTTTTTTTTTTTTTGGAGGAAGCCATCTCTATTTCTTTTAATAAAAGAAATGCATTTAGATCCTGCTCATAGTAAATTACGCATAAAAGTAGAATTTCACATGAGCATGGATCTATTTCAGTTCGAACAGGTGGTAATTATTACCATTGAGACTATATATTGAATGCACAAGGATAAAGTTTGTTCAGTAGATTGTATTTGTCCACGGGACCTTTTTAAAGATATACTAAATAAACATTGAAATCCTAATAGATTGTTTGGGAACTTAGTTCGAACTAGTTTTGCAACAATGCTTTTTCTTAGAGAATTTGAGTTGCTATAATGTTTTAATTTAGGCTTGTATTGTTGGTTCGAACTGTGTTTAATGGCCTATAAAAAATTCGTTTAGGAATTGCATCCTTTACCTTCAAATATGTTGAATTCCTCATCTATCTGAAGAAGCTTAAAGGCACTTCGAGCACGCCATCCTTCTTCTTTTGCTTTACGATAATAAATATCCTGTGTTGAATCAATCAATTGTTGATTAAAAGCTGCAAATGAGAAAGAAGATGACGACTACTTTACAAAATAGAAAACCTACCCTCTTATCTCTTGAAGCTTTTCCCATGTTATAACACCAGGTACTTTTTTGAATCTTAAAACTGCATAAACAAAATTCCCAAAGGCCATGGTTAGTTCAAAATCAAAAGAAGAGCTTATATCTGTTAAAGAAGAAGTTTTAAATTGCAATTTTATTTTCACAATTTAACTTCCAAGAAGAGTTTCAAATTTCCTATCAACATTTAACATAATATAACCAAGCAAAATGACCAAAGTTGTACAGATTTGAACAAAGCTCGAGAACCCATCTCCAACAATGAAAAATTCTTTTAAAACAATAATCCAAGAAAGTAAAATTTAAAATAATGTGTTCAAAAAGTTGCAATAAAATAAACAACGGTTAAAAAGAAAGTAAACATAAATTAGCTCTTAAAACAAGTTTTGCATTTATAGAGAAAAAAGAAGCAAGTCTTGGTCATATTAAAGTGATAAATGATTAAGTAACATCTGATTAGTAATTTCTTCGAACAGCCTATATGCGAAAAGAAATTATACATGAATCTCAGATTATACAAACAACAAACTGAATACTAGAATACAAAGTAACTGAATACTAATGTAACTGAACCCAAAAAAAAAAACCATGAAACCTAGAATAAAAAACGATTGACGAAGACATGGAAATCATAATTTACCTCAACAAAGCAGATCGTGCACCCTCGCCCTAACAACTCCGAAGTTGCGGCCTGCCGGTGAAGCGACGCTGATAATCTGCGATGAAAATCTGAAGATGATGATATGCTATGCACACTTTTCTGTGTTTGTTTTTTTTTTTTTTTTAATTTCTCACCGATTCCCCATTTTCCCGTAGGGGAAAATAAAAAAAAAATCTTTCCGGTGTATATATATTTGAGAAAAGATGTTTACCGCAAGAAATATTGTTTAAAACTATTTTTATTATAGCATATATAAATTTTATATTATTAGTAATTTTTTATTGTTATTATAATATGTAAAAATTTTACGTTGTTTATAACAAAAAAAAGTGATGAAAAATATGTTTCTAACACCCTAATGGTGTAAAAATAGCTTGTTTTTCACAAAAATTGAGAATTTTGAAAAAACTACAAAAACTTACTCAACATTGCATTAATATACAGGAAGCGTATATGATTTTTTCCTCTGAGCCATCGAAATAACGTAACATTTTTGATAAAATAATAATAATATGTTATATTAAATACAAAATTAAGTTTGATAATTCAATGTTGTCCTATGTTTTGGTCTAAAAAAGCATATACCATATTTTTATGTTTCGTTTGGTCAAAAGGAAAGAAAATAGAAGAGAAGATAAAACTATAAAAGAAAGAAAATTGTGTGGAACGGAAAGATTTTGATTTTCCTTTTACTTATTTGGTATGTGAAGGTGGAAAAAAAATGATTTTATCTTCTCTTATTTGGTATTGCAATAAAAACTAAAAGAATGAAAAAACTACTATTAATACAATTACCATTTTATCTAAATATTATTTAGCTACTTCTCTAATTTAGGACACAAATTTTTTTAAAATTTTGATAGAAAAAAAAGGACAAATTTGTAACTTTACTTTATTTGTATTGTTGTCAAACTTTTTCCTCACAATATCCACCCATATTTGAAGTGACCAATTTTGATGAGACCCATATGCCATTTCTTACACCCACTTTTCTTTTCCTTTCTAATTTCTTTTTTATTAAATACTTAATCATATCAATTTTCATCCTAAAATCCTTCTAATGTTTTCTTTCCTTCTACTATTCACTCATGCCAATCATAACATTAATGTAGCAACATCAAATTAAAAAAAAAAAAAAGTGTGGAAGATTTGAAACATCAACACCTTTTTTTAGAAACATCATGATTATGTTTGAAAACCATAGTTTAGACCAAAAAATTCAATTCAAACACAAACTGGTATTTAACAACGTTAAAAGAAAAAATCAATTCTAACAATTATTTCAAATTGAAATTCTCAATTCAAACTTATTTGTTACAACAAAAACCATTCACTTTTTTAGAGTTTTTATTGTAACAAATGAGTTTAAATTTAGAATTTCAATTTGGATTAATTATTCGAACTGATTTTTTTCTTTTAACGTTATCAAACACCAATTTGTGTTTGGATTAAATTTTTTTGTCCAAATTATGGTTCCTAAAAGGAGTCGCAATATTTCTAAAAAAAAACATAGTAATTCTAAATCTTCCACGCTTTTTTTAATTTGGTATCTCCACATTAAGGATATGGTATATCTTCTTATAAAATAAAATATACGACAACATTAGATAATCAAAGCTTGATACTATGTTTAATATAACGTGTTGTTATTATCCTACTAAAAAATGTTACGTGGTTTGGAAAGTCTAGAGGTAAAGATCGTAGCCGCTACATACATACATACATATATATATATATATAATATTTTAGGCTACACTACCTATATGCATATATATAATATTTTATGATAGAATAACATTAAAAGGTGCATGAATAAGCATGCTTTAAATGAAAAACTTTATACATATATTAGACTTCTCAATATCATAAAGTTTTATGAAACTCAAATATGTTTGAGATGTAATTTTTAAGCAATACCATATATAATATTAAATATGGCATGTTATTTATATAATATTAAATATGGTTATAAACATACCATATATAAGTTTGTTGATCTCACATTTTTATTAAGAGGAGAATTCCCCTATAAAGTTTGTTACTAAAGGACAAAAACTTAATCATATACGCTAGAAAATATTATAAAATATTTATATAATTTTTTAAGTCTAAACTATTAAAATTTTTAGTTTCCAATAGTAGCAGAAATTTCTCAAGATTTTGCAAAAATTACATTAAACATGTATCAATTTCGATATTTCAATAGATAAACATTGATTTTTGTAGATGTTTCTTTGATATTTTAGCAAAATAATTTTACAACCAAAAGATGTTTTGATACCTCTATATATAAAACAAAAATTTTGACCAAACTTTTCAAAATTTCGACGAAATTTTTGTTCAAAGGTGTACATTTTCTTTTCTTTTAAATTTAAGATGACAGAATTCAAACTCTACACCTTCTAGTGGAATGAAGTTTACGTTTAAGATATGCCTATTTGAGAACACAACTCTTTTTCACCGGATACCTACTAGAAAGTAACAAAACAATATTAACTAAACAAGATTACTAAAATTCTTGCAGAAGTAACTAAAAAAATTAACTAAACATGACTACTAAATCCTTGCGAAAGTGAATCAACAAGATTACGAAAAAAATAAAATAAATTCTTTTTTGTGAGGTGGGGGAAATGTGTTTTACGAGAGTAATTAATATATCCAAAATTTAAACGCTATATTGGCCAATTTGATATTGTTATGTTGTGTTGTAATTTTGTTGTGCTATGCTTTTAATGTGTTGTGCTATGGACCACAAGTAGATAAGTGCTTGGTAAATTTTTTCAAAGCTGATGTGAGAACCAAAAACAGAATTGCAGGTGTTTGGTAAACTATGTATAAAATTGATATGAAGATATATAATAACTAAAATAGACATATTTTACTAAGTATATTTATAGCTTTATTTTTTAATTAATTGTAGTGTTAAAATTAACATTGTAATATTTGTACATTAAAACGCTAAAAGTATAATTTTATTTTTATTATGTAATATATTTTAGAAAAATAAATTACTTTTACTAAACGAAATAAATTATACGTACATGTAAACAATAAATAACATAAAAAACTGACAGTAATTTTTTTAATCTCAGGCTGCTATCAAACTTGAAAATAATTGTCTTTCAAACTATCCATTCCTTGCACTCACAATATGTTTGTTTTTAGTAATTTTGATTAAATTCAAAAAAAAAAATTAAATCACTCTAATTCATGACGTGATATTTAGTTTATTTATTTTGATTTATTGATTTCTTATTTGATTACGTTTTGTTTTTTAAAGTACTTGATTACGTTTTTTTAAGTACTTAAATATAAATCTAAGCATATTCTAATACGTGTTGTTTATCTTTAAAAAAAATGTCTTGACGTATTATTTGATTTATTCCAATTTGCTAAAGAAAAAATGGATGGATAAGATGTAAGATTATTTTAGTAATTTTAACTTATAAAAGTAGAAGTTGCTATAAAAATGCAACTCTTGAGTTGCTTCTCAACTTTGCTATTAGTCAGCAATTTTTAGAAGCAATTTTTCAGAACACAATTTACCGAACACTTTAAATTGTTGTAAGCAGTTACTAAGCAGTTACAAAAGTCGAAGGTAGCCTCTGGAAGCAATGTCAAATAAGCTTATTATCATTGACATCCGCTGTAGCACATTGGTTAATATCTTTCACCTGATATCCAGGTTCGGCAATGCAATTCTCCTCTTTTCAAAGAGGATTTACTCTCTTTGCTTGTTTGTTTGTTTGTTTGTTTGTTTTGAATCTGGGAGATAATTGCAAGCTCTATTTTCCATCTCTTTACTCTTGGAATTATTGAAAACTGGTAAAATTTCAAATTCAGAATCATTTATATTCCATTAGGAAAAAAGGGTAGGAAAAAAAACAAACAAAGATGTATGCCAAGCTATGATATTGTATATCAAGTTGATCTGTTATATTATAACCAGTAGCTGTGGTGTGTTATGCGCAAGGAGAATAATCTTGTAAATTCCATTTTCGTGTCAAAATTTTGAATATTAATATTTATTTTCTATACAATTTGATACATTAAAAAACATTTAGATTTTATATATTTAATAAATTACTTCTATAAAAAACAAATTAGAGAAAAGATTTTTCTAAGAAAATAATTATTGAAATATTTGTGCAAAAAAAGTTTAAAAAGAGACATTTGAGAAAAGAATATTGATAGACTAATTAACTAGAGATACAGTTGTAAAATTTACTTAATAGAAGCGAAGGGAAAATATTTTGAAGAAGTGAATTGAAAAAAAAAATTATGAATGAGCCTATAAAAAATGAAAAAAATTAAGGACATATTTTTAGAAAAAATATTTTAATAAAAGTAAAGCAAAGAAAAAATGATTCTTAAAGTCTCACATCAACAAAAATAAGAAGCTTCTTATGAGATTGTACCAAAGGGCCAAGCGTTGCCGAGCTCAGCAGCGTGGGCTTATACCCCAAGTGGGGGCACCAAGGTAGTGGGACTTGGGTCAGCTTGAATTGGGTAGGATCTGGTGTACCTGTTTACTAGTCCGCCGGGCGAGGGTCTGGATCACTTGACCC
>CAMOHE010052864.1:13655-26176 GCA_946598075.1 Artocarpus hirsutus | reverse complement strand
TTTTGTATACTATACGTATACTTGATCAATTGTATGACGTGTCTCATTACTAGCCCTGTAGTGGTACTATGTCTATTTATTCTTTTACGTCATCTCTGAATCGGGCATCGATGTCCTCGTTAATGGTCCAAGCTGGGAAATTCTTTATGGCTAAGTACTCTTTCGTGCTTCGAAGAAATGTCTTGATATCATTGCCTTTAGTTGGTATCAGAGCCGGTATCCTATCATCCTACTTCACGTCGTCACGCGCCTGCTTCGCCACAGTCCAAGTAAGTTATGTAAATTAAATGTTAAGACAAGTTATTAAATGTTAAGATAAGTTACGTTATATGATAAGTGCCGATTTTTCATGTAACGGCACTCAAGTTATCGACATGCAAGCACCATTTTAGATGTCCTCTCATGGTCCAATGTCAAGTTTAGCCATTAAGACGCCTTAAATTACGGGAAGCGGTATTGGGGGCCAACTTCCTAAGCAAGCAGGACAGCTCCTAGAATTATGTGAACTCTAGAACCGACACTTCGAGATGGTCGACACTTATAGTACAATACAAGCGAGAAAGTTTGGAGTTCCAACCACGGAAGAGATTGATTAACGAGACGACAGAGGATCTAGATGTTCCATGGAATCTTATCCAGATTTCAAAAAAAAAATGATGATTGATATATCTCACTGATTTTAATGTAACGTTTTCAACCAATATAGAAAATATATATATATATAATTAAAAAAAAAGTCATTTTCTAAATTTCTTTTTTCTCTTTCTCAAGACCTGCTCTTTATTTGTATTTTATCCCTTATACCACTTAATCAAATTATGAAGCTATGATCAAGTTTAAGTCAAGTGACGGCCACGTAGGTAGGGTCATCACACGGGGCTTGATGTCCCCTCACCGGAACACCCTTGGAATGATTGAAGGGTGGCCAAGCATGCCCATTTGGGTTTCGTTGAGTTGTGTAATATGATATTCTATTGCATAATGGATATAGATGAGTATAATTGAATCCTAATTAAATAAGTGTATATATATATGTATGGAACTTGGTAACAATAATAATAAGATATCCACCAGAATTAAACATGATAATATTGATGAATAATAATTATGAACTAACCATGGTAGGTTTTAATATGGTTATGGTAAAAACCTAAAAGTGAGTAATAGTTTTCCCTACTGAGCATGTTGTCACTCATTCCTTTTTATTTTTATCTTTTCAGGACACACTAAGTATGAGGTGGCTACAAGGAAAATAGTTGAGGAAGCTATGTAGCTATATTATGTTGGGATTGCTTCACTTGTAAAGAATGTTCTTCATGATAATGTAAGCATTGATTGTTACTTTATGTGACTGTATTAAGATGTGTTGAGGGTTAAAATGATGATGATGACAGTTTTATATTATTAAATTTAAGGTGCTACATTAAACTATAGTTTAATTGTCATTCATATTTTTATTTTTGATTTGAGAGTTTTCATTTAAGTTTCAGGCAATCTTATCTTTGAAATTTTACTTTTATTCTTGATATTTATTTTAATTCATTAAAAACTACCCTATATTGGGGCGTTACAGAATTTTTGGTATCAGAGCCTAGGTTCGGTTAATCAGTGTAGCACCACTTTAAAAATTTGTTTTTGAGATGGTTTTGAAGTTGAATTTTCATTGTCATTATCAAAATGAACCTTCAAGTTGATTTATACAATCCAGAAGGATGTAAAATGGAAAGACCCTTGAATGAAAATATTAACGGTTATGTGAGTACGATAATTATATTGAAGAAAAGTATTAATAGTTATGAGGGAATGATAATTATATAGGATGGGTTTATAAGTAGAATGCTTATGAGAGATTCATATAATACTAGGATCTACAAGCATATTTAATTCATACAGAATGATGAGAAATTCGTGTAGATACGAGGATTTAAGAGCCTTTTTCTCGTGAAAAATAATAAGAAATATAAGGTTTTATTTATTGATTTCAAAGTTTGGCATAGATGTGCCAAAGTCTTCGTAAGTCATTCAGACCTAAGTAGTGATTTTGTGTGGATGCGGTGGAGTATATAAGTATCAATAACTTTTCTTGAAAGTTTCATTTACTTAAGGAATATGAGATAAGTTAGGAATCCATGGTGATGAATCTTGAGTGAGATAAACGTTAGATTTTTGGTCTGTTGAGACTATGTAAAGGCAAGAATGCATGAATTTCAAGGTTGAAATATTTTGTTGCATACATTGTATTTAAGTGTATCAATGAATCTTTATGAATAGATGCAATGTGAAAATTTCTAATAGGAATTTCCTTAGGTAAATCATAATATTTAGGGCACCAATGATGATTTTGGATCTTTATAATGAAAGGTTTAATCTTTAGATGCTTAAATGTGAATCTTTTGGTCATTGAGGTTTTGTTATATGAAAAAAAAAATTAAAGATTGTATTAGTGGGATTGTAAGGATAGTAAATGTCTTTAAGTAATAACGTTAATGGTCCTTGCTCTTTAATGTAGTCCATATTGGAAGATTTAAATTATATTGATTTCAAGGTTGTTCATATTCTAAACCCCTGGTAGTAATGATGATGAATCCATTGACAGATTTTAAGTATTAAGGATAACATATGAGTGTATGCATTATTCAATAAGGTTTTGATTAAAACAAATTATTTAATTTACTAGAGGAGTATGTTGTTATGGAATGATTTGAATACCGTTCAGGAAGATTCCTGATTGTCATGAAATTAGACTTGTTGTTCATAGTTATTTTTATTTTTAGTGAACTTTGAAATGGGCTTAAGATCTGTACAAATTAGTTTTCAATTTTATGTTTGGTATTTAACTCGTTCTAAATGTGTTGAGGCCCAAAACAACTTTGACCCATTTTAACTTTGAACATTTAGGCTTAGTCCAAATCCTGAATCAGTTTGACTCACACTGTCTCTCCCACGTGGCCTGTATACGTGTCATCTATAGTAATTTAATCACTGTTTCCATATATGTCTGTTATGCATGGGAGCTTATTTCTCCAAGCTCACACTCTCTCTTAATTTGTTATTTTCTCTCTACATCGCAAATCTTCTTCTTTCTCTCTAAAACTTCTTCTTTCTCTCTAAAAGAATAAAGAATTCTAGGATTCTACAATTTACTGTCGCAATTTTTTCTTTCTATTTACTCTTCTTTCATCTCATCAGGGATCCAAAGTACCAACACTTGAGGAAGTATTTCCCATCACTTTCCGAAAAGATTCTCAAAAAGTAATACAAGGCTAGGATCACTCGGTTGTGGATTCTTATACGTTTGGTATTCCTTGTGACGTGAGAATGTTGATAAAGGGAAAGGTCCATCTAAGTGACTTCAATCAGATGTCGGTTTACTAGGAACGGGTACTAGTCATAGTGCAATGAAAAGAAGAGTTTGTGCTATCGCGGTAATATGTAATAAATGTAGAAGACAAAATTGTAACAGTAAATATACTTCACCTAGTTACATGTCTACGAATAGAGAGGATAAAATAAGGTTTTGTAGGGATGGACTTTCAAAGGAGAACTTGGATAGCATCCATCATCCTCTTCATGGTCACCCTAGTGGATATGTTCAAGGAGCTATTTTTAAACTCTGGCCTAAATTCCATGTAGAAAGACAACGCCTCAGAAATATGGTATTTCTAGATCCTGTTTGCGAAGTCAAAAGAAACCTAGATGAGGAATAAGTCATCGCTTTATAAAGGTTGTTTAGTCTTTGCATATTTGAAACAGTTTCAGTTGATGTTTAACAGTTTGTGTTTTTCTTTTACTCAAAATATTTGCCTTTGTGTTCGAAATAATTATGATTACTAGGTTGACATAGTAAGTGTTAGTATCTCATTTAATTTATGATTTTCTTAAATATATATACATATATATACATAATAAAATATATTATCTTATCAGACATGTCACATACAGTACTGTAACATGTTTGAATTTTGAAAACTTATCCAGATATTTCAAGATTTATGTGTCAAATTTTAAAAGTTCTATAGTATTTGTTGACTCTATGTATATTTGTCAAAAGGTCTACAGTTATGTCAAGAGTGTCTTCTATCAAATTACTCTCAATTGTCAAAAGTTATACAATTAGAGTTTAATCTTTTTCGAAAAGTAAACTAGATTTTTCATAAACTGTCAATTGCTTTTTCTTATTTTCTTACCTGCATAAGATTTTGTTTAAATCTTTAGATTACCTTTTCATTAGCTACTCGTCTGTCTCTTTAGTCCTTTTTGCATATTCCTTATCTTTAAAATCTCATGTAGAACTCGAGGTCTAAATGGAGCAGACATGAAGTAATCACTTCTATAAACCAAATATGTTTACATCCTAGTCCACCAAAAAAATAAGGAATGTCTGTGTCTTTTGTGGTTCTAGCCTTGGAAAGGATAAAGCCTATGTAGAAGCTGCAAAATACTTAGGGCAAGTCCTAACACACCATAAGATTAACATAATCTATGGGGGTGGTAGTATGAAAATAATGGAAAATATGACGCTAGCAGCTAGATCTAGTGATGCCACAGGTGTAGGGATTTGGCCTCATATTCTAGCTAAAGGAAACCTTTATAAGGAAACCATAGGTAAGGAAAAAAGAGTCAGGAACATCCCTAGAAATCTTAAAGCCATAATTAATAACTCTGATGCTTTTATAGCATCACCTAGTGGTCTAGATACCCTTGAGGAAATATTTGTAGTTGCTTGTAAGCAATCATTAGGCTTTTTTTCCAAACCCTTAGGACTACTAAATGTAAATGGTTTTTATGATGCTCTTTTGAAATTTCTAGATTACGCTATGGAAGAAAACATCATTGTAGAATCTGAGAGACAAATCTTTGTTACTACTTCAACAGTTGAGGAATTGATAGATAAGATGCAAATCATACATCCAAAATGCGACATTGCAACATCCAAACTTGAATGGGAAAGGGAAAGCCAAGAGTGGCCAATTGATTTGAATCTCCATCAGTAATCTTTTGGTTTTATCCATGGCATGTTGGCATGTGTGTCTGTATTTCATGTATCACGAATAACCGTTTACCTTGCATTTTGTACTTCTTATGGTATGTCGTTGTTAAAACTTTTAGATTCATGAGCCTAATGTTAGGATGGCTGGATATGGAGTACTTAATGCTCTCGAAGCACATCCTACTTAAGGTCCGATCTTTTGTTTATCTATGTTTTTGTATTCTTTAAGCATATATGATATAGATAGCTGGATATACGGAGTACCTTGTATTCTCGAAACGTATCCGTATCATGTTTGTAACGTGCAGTATTCTATTAATGTTATGTGGAAGTACCAAAGTCAGTTGTGGGGATATTTTGTAGGCTATATGAGTATATTGTCTAGGTTGAATGTTTGCGTCATAAGGATTGATGTTTAATGAAGAATCAGTCGAGTTGAGTATAATTACAAGATTCCTTCTAATATCTCTATGTATAAGTTTAATGTATAATTTTGAATGGAAGTACTTGTGAAATATTTTATGATTATGTTTTTGTTTACTAGCCGTAAGTCACAGTCCATGGACAGTCCATGGTATGACTAGCATCTGTGTTTTTCTAATTGGATTCCTAAATTATAACATGGCGTTGAAAATTTGAAACCTAGTAGAAATACTTCTGATTAGGGATTTGATGTTTTAAAGCATGGTTGATATCCCAAGCAAAAGAAAGAAGATATGGAAACTCATGTTGGACACACAATAACACTGAGGGTATAGAGCTAAAAGCAGAATCATTATGGAATTGTGATTCTTATTAGTATTGTTAGATTTGAAATTTCGAGGATGAAATTTCTTTAAGGGGGTAGAGCTATGACACCCATTATTTTCTTAATAGGTAATATGGTAATTAAATTAATTATTAGTATACCAACTAAAATCTGTTTCATCTAAAATCTATTTCATCCTATTTATTTCTACCTATTTCAAAATTTTCTAAAATTTTTTTTATTCCTATTTAGTATATTTACCGAAACGCCCTTGGAACTTCTTGTTATTTACAAAAATGCCATTTTGGCATTATGTGACAAAAAGTCTCCTGAGGAGACTCATTAACCACCCACCCTCAATTATTTTCTCTCTCTCTTTTTCTCTCACGTCTCTCCCTGCTTCTCTCTTTTCTTTCTTTTCTTTTCTTCTTCTTCATTTCTTCTCCCAAGATGAGATAAACCAGAGAGAATCAAAGGAAACCTCAAGCTGTCCTTTCACAAAAATCTTCACAAACAACTACCCACAAGCTCAAAGATCAAGGAAACTTAAGGATTTTCAAGATCAAACAACATTTTCAAACTAAGTTTTGAGGTTAGATTTCTAAAACTTTAACCTTGATTTTAAGTTGTATTTTGGTATGTAGATTGTGAAATATATGTTTTTGATGTTTAGATATGATTATGTATTATTTATATATAGTTCTTATGTTTAAAAAGCTATTAGGAAACTAAGAATTAGATTAAAAGGCTTAGAAAATGAATTCTGGGTTCTCTGTATAAGTTTTTCTAGGTAAAAAATGACGTGTCATTTTTCAAAAACGACATGTTTTTCTCAGAAACTACATGTCGTTCTTCACAAAAACTACATGTCGTTCTTCTTAAAACGACATGTCGTTTTTTCATACAGAAATTTAACAAAAACATGCTTCAAGTGAGATTCGAACCTCCAATCTCAAGGGCAATAAAGGGGAGTCAAACCACTAGGACAAGGGTAGTTATTTGATAATTTATGTTTCAAGATTCATAAATAGTATTTAATAAAGTTTGTAATTTCACATAATTTTATTTTAATAAATATCCAACTTTTTAATTATTTTAATTATAAATATTTTAAAATCATATTATTTATTTTAAAAACTCATTTTCATATATTTCATACCATAATAAAATTCATATATTTTAATTTTATTGTTATTTTATAATTTATTAAAATTAAGTTATGAAAGTGATATTCACAATTTTAGTACATTAATAATTATGGCATACTAATAAAAATAAATGATAAATTTACATAATTAAAAATTAGGATTTAAGTTAAAGTATGGTTATTTTACACGTTTTAGGACAATGGCGTACTTGGAGCTTACGTGATGAATTGTGTAAGCTGAAAATTTTCAGTGGATATTTGTAAAAAAGTAGGGATTCTATTACTCATCTTTTGTGAAGTTTGGTAAATTAGAATTTGGTTATTTTATGTTGCAAGTTATGTATATGATATTTTGAATATATATGGTTATAATTATAACCTAATGAGGTAGAACTCGTCCTGTAATATACAGCAAGAAATATAATGATTTGACATATGTTGTTGTAAATTGAGAAGCATGGTTAGGAAAACTGACTCTATAAATAATGATTGAATATTGAGAAATTGTGAGATGTAAAAAGGCGGCAGTCATGTCCTTGGGCACGAATACCCTAAAGGGTAAAATAAGAGGATGGTGATGATGCTTCCTTGGATCGAAAGTCCCAAAATGCTCTGTACAGGAATCAACTTAGTGAGGACTCGAGGCTTAATGTCCCCTCATCGGAACACCCTTGGAATGATTGAAGGGTGGCCAAGCGCTCCCATTTGGGTTTCGTTGAGTTGTGTAATATGATATTCTATTGCACAGTGGATATAGATGAGTATAATTGAATCCTGATTAAATAAGTGTATATATATGTGTATGGAACTTGGTAACAATGATAATAAGATATCCACCAGAATTAAGCATGATAATATTGATGAATAATAATTATGAACTAACCATGTAGGTTTTAATATGGTAATGGTAAAAACCTAAAGGTGAGTAATAGTTTTCTTTACTGAGCATGTTGTTGCTCATTCCCTTTTATTTTCATCTTTTTAGGACTCACTAAGTGTGAGGTGGCTACAAAGAAAATAGTTAAGGAAGCTATATATCTATATTACGTTGGGATTGCTTCACTTGTAAAGAATGTTCTTCATGATAATGTAAGCATCGATTATTACTTTCTGTGACTGTATTAAGATGTATTGAGGGTTGAAATGATGATGATGACAGTTTTATATTATTAAATTTAAAATGCTATATTAAACTATGGTTTAATTATCATTTTTATTTTTATTTTTGATTTGAGAGTTTTCATTTAAATTTCGGGCAATCTTAATTTTGAAATTTTACTTTTATTCTTGAATTTTATTTTAATTCATTAGAAATTGTTAGCCCCCATATAGGGGCATTACATACAAAGTTTAATTTGGCACACTAATAACTTAATTTATACATAATTATGCCCATTAAAAAAAACGGATGTTACAAACATTACTTGGATTTTGTAATAACAGAGAATTGTCCTTTCATTTTTTAAATAAATTGGCCCATGTACGTCTCTTGCTTTTGCACAAATCAATAAATTGGCCTTGTATTTTTTGTAGTGTGAACATTGCCCCTATTAAAATTATTAAAAAATTACCCTTATACTTAATAATAAATTTTATCTTGTTCTCGCATTTTCTTGTAAGGCATGCATTAAATAAAAGCATTATTTAACATGCGACCTTTAGTAATTAACAACAAAATGTTTGGTATTATTTTTGTTTTTTGTTTTATTTTAAATAAAAAAACAAAAATATTTTTTCTTGTTTTCATTTTTCATTTTTTAAATAAAAAATATTCGTTAACTTTTATTTGTTTTTTTAAAAACAAAAAACAAAAATACATTTGGTAACAATAATTTGCTACATTTCAAACAATAACAAAAATCTCATTGGTTTGGATTGAGGAATCGAGGTTAGGGCAAAGATCAGACATTTGTTAGGCAAACATATGTCGAAGGTAGGGATGGGATCAGATTGTTGGGCCAAGATTAGATCAATAAGTTAGGGCAAGGAACATACCGATGGGTTAGGGTTGAGGCTAGGTTACAGCTAGATCGAACCGACATGCCAACATCAGGTTTAAAGAGACAAACTAAAGTCAACAATGAACCCCAAGGTTAGGGTCGGGGCTGAGGTCAAGGCTGAGATCAAACCAATAAGCTGACACCGAGGTCTAAACAATAAATTGTAGTTGAGATCAAATCAATGGGTTTGGGTTAAAGGAGAACCAAACCAACAAATTGAGGTCAAGACTGGGATCAAACTTGCATTCTAGGGTTGAGTCCGAGATCGAACCTACATTATGGGATCAATGTTAGGATTAGGGTTAAATCGAAGAATCAAGGTCGAAAATCAGATTAATGGGTTAGGGTCAGCCCGATCAAGATTAGAGTAAAGGGTCGAGGTTAGGGTTAGGGTCGAGGTCAAGATCGAAATTACGGTGAGTTTGGCTTACTAGCTTGACCCCACGGTGACTTGGCTTGACCCAAATGGTGTGTTTGACATGTTGTCCCAACCTTGACAATGAGTATGGACTGCATGATCTATCCCTAACTACAAGTCTAGCCGCTGACCCGATTTTGGCGGTAGGTCTGCCCTGTGGCAATTCTAACTTATGAAAACCATCCTAAATAATTGGCAACCTTAGCTTTAATAGAGATCAAAACCAAAGATTTTTGTTTTAAAAAAGTGAAACATAAGTGATGTAGGAAGATTATCGCTATAATAGTGGCTTTTATATATGAGATTTACTTTATTATTAGTTTATCATTATTTGTCTAATTAGTCATTTATTGCAGTAGGTGTTTATTATTGTTTTTTAGAAGACGATAAATTATAGAGGTGAATGAAATACCTGACAACCCAACGAATCTAATTAACCCATCCAGCCAAACCCAAGATAACCCAAACCCGATGAGTAATTTAACCCAACCTAACCTAACCCGAGGGTTTATTGGGTGGGTTTGGGTTGGGATTTCCCTAACCCATCATAACCCAAACTCATCCAATCTATATATATATATACACACACACACACACACACACATATAAAGAATTTATATACATTTTGTAGTTTTAATATGCATATTACACATACTCAAAGTTGCATTTTGACGTGAATTATTTATAGCATCCTTGAATTATTTTAGTTCTTCTTATTTTGAATTTTTTGATAAATGCACTTTCTTGGATCCAAGAGAAGTTGACAAATGCATTTTTACAAAAAGTATATGTGTATTTGCTTGTTTTCTATTTACATTAATAAATGAAAGCTTATTATATTTTATGTCAAATGATAGATATTGCATTCTAAATATAGAGGATGTTTGAGTGGAAATGCTTGAAATTAGAGATTGGTAATTATGCACTATATTGATTGATGTTTCTTAGTAATTTTGTTGTATTGGTTTCTATTATGGTTTATTTGTTTGTTTATGACTTAATATATTTGGTTTGAATTTGTGTTGAGAAGTTTTTATCTTTATGTTAGTTTTATTTTACTAAGACAATTTTAGACCTAGATAAAACGAATATTTTATGAATTTTAGCTTTTTGATTTATTTTGGTTTAAATTGTTAGTTTTTATTTTTTTCCTTTAATATTATTCAAGACAGCCCACCTAAACTTTAATTGGGTAGGTTAGCTTTAAACTTTAGATGGATTGAGTGGGTCAAATTTAAAATTAACCCGTAGAGATTAGTATGTGCAATGCCACACCTTTGGTGGGTGGATCGACCAATGCCACAAACAGCAAAACTCTGGTAAAATTTGCCACACTAAACAAACTAATGACATTGTGAAGACTACATTACCCCTCTAATATGTTGTCTTTTCTTCTTCTCTCTCCTTCTCCACGCTTCTTTCCCAACTCCATAGTAGAAGTATCAAATAAAACAAGATCTTGTATCATGTTTGGTTCTTCAAAAATCTGAACAAATTCAATTCTTTCTAAATTTTTCCCTTGCTTTCTTTCCCTTCTCACTGTAATAAAAAAATCCAACAATACAGAAAAAGAAAAAAAGCTCCAAACCAAGTGAACAAACATTTATTTTCAAAAACTCACACACACTCTCTCTCTTGTTATTCATCTGAATACATGTTTTCGTCCTCAACAATTATCGGAGCCTTGCAAAGTCGAGGCTCATTGACAATCACTGTCGGATCGTCAGAGCTACAATGAATTTAGGTGTTGGGACGGTAAGGAAGGCACAACATAGGCTTGAGCTCTCAGAAGGAGAAGAGGAGAGAGAAAGGGAAGAGAGAGGAGGAGGGGAGAGAAAGTAGAGAGATTGTGTAGAGAGAAAGTGTGTGAGGGGAGTAGGAAATCAGAGTTTTTCGAAAATCGATATAGTTTTTTTTTTTTTTTTGAAAATCAAAGAAAAAGAGTTTGAAATGTGTAGAATGTTTGAGGGTATATTTGGTACTTTGAAATATGAGTAATGATGTGATGTGATATTTTTTGTAATTTTTTTTTGGTATAAATCAATCTAGGCTTTATTTTTGTGGCATATGTGTAAACAACCCTAAACTTTAATTAGGTAGGTTGAAATTTTCAAACAATCCTCCCAACCCACTAATGTTCACCCCTAATAAATACCCTTATTAACTAATTGTAAAAAAGACTAGAATATTGAATATTGAATACCACTTTGAGTGTTTCCTTTCTATTTTGGGGTTTTTTCTTTGAAGGGCTTTTCTTTATGTGGGTTTTCAGATCTTTTATTTAAGTTAAGCCAGTAAAACCTTATTTTTTGAATTCCGTCGCATCAATAAGAACTTTTTGTCTTCATCATTAAAAAAATTATTGATAAAAATTAAAAAAAAATGATATTACTAAACGCATTTTCCAACTAAACGCATTTTCCAAAGAAAAAAATTTCACTTTTTTGTTTAAAAAACAAAAAATTGTCTAAATATACATACTTAAAGGACGCTAAAATTATACTTTTATTGATGTACAATTCCCAAGGTAATAATAATCGGTACAAATTACGAGCTCTGCATGACTGGGAGAGAGCAAGACTTAGATGAGGCCTTTAGATTGCACCTGAGTTGAGGGAGTGTGGGCAGTGCCATGAACCATGGATGAATTTCAGTTAATCGACGAGTGACCAAATACAGTTGCATTAATTATAGAACATAAAATTCGTCTACATTAATTCGGCTAAAAGGGCAGCTGGAAATTATTTGTTCAGTCACTTCAAAAAAGAAGATTAGTTGTTCAGTAGCATTAAATCAGGGGCTGAAGTTGAATGTCAGAGTGGTCCATATGCTATGGGGCTAGCTGCTTAAAGTGGGCCTCTCTAACACATCCTATTCTATGGTACCCTATGCTTCTAAATGTCTGTGTGTAACCAAATCAAACGTTGTTCAGTAGCATTAAATGAGGCGCTGAAGTTGAACGTCAGTGTCGTCTATATGCTATGGGGCCAGCTACTTAAAGTGGGCCTCACTAAAATATCCTATTCTATGGCACCCTATGCTTCTAAATGTCTGTGTGTAACCAAATCAAACGTTGTTCAGTAGAACGTTGTTCGGTAGCATTAAATGAGGCGCTGAAGTTGAATGTCAACGTGGTCTATATGCTATGGGGCCAGCTGCTTAAAGTGGGCCTCACTAAAATATCCTATTCTATGGCACCCTATGCTTTTAAATGTCAG
>CAMOHE010052863.1:22526-35267 GCA_946598075.1 Artocarpus hirsutus | reverse complement strand
GCAAAAATAACATGGGTTAACATCTCCCCTTCAACCCATGAAAAACCCCTTGAAAACTCAATAAAAAGTTTGGAATTTACCTTAAATCTTGTAAAAATCATTGGGGCTTGCTTCTAAAATTGCTTTAGGGTTATTTTCTATAATTTTTGAGGTTGAAAAATTTTCTTGCTGCTCTCAACAATGGCTGCCGTGGGTTACTTGGAGAGAAAGGGTGAAATTTTTGTGATAACATGCATTAAATGCATGCTTATCACATTGGGTGACTCATGGTAACCTTTATGGTTACCCCTAGGTGTCTCCTTCCTATTGGGCCACATTTTAAGCTTTGGTGGCCCAATCAAATTCAATTGGGTGTCCACTTTGTTGGGCCCAAAATTCATACAGTGTAATTTTTTGTCACGCAGTATTTTTCTTATACTGCCGTGGTCAAAACAGTGTATTTTTTATCCTTAGACTGTATAAAAATATTTAACTTACTTTTCGTTCACTTTTGGAGACCAATCATAACATTTTTCATATCTGCGTTTTCATTTAGCAGTATTCTTATACTGCTCTGGCTTCCTTTCTACCCCATATTAGGGTTCGGACAACCTCTGTGTCCTAATTGCATTCTAATCGTTCATTCGTTTATACCACAATTTCACAATTAATTGTGATATAAAATTCATTTTATAGATATTATTCACAGATTTCTGAGTAATTCAACTCATAAAATCTGTATTTTACCATATCCAACATTTCATCATATTTCCCCTAAAATATGCAATTAATGCCATTTATTCATACTTTATCGTAATTTTGTACAAAAATTACAACTTTTACAAAAATCACATTTTTAAAAGTTAATTCATTAATTAAACCCAATAAAATATTAGGTTTTGTTAATGACATTTCTCGGTCATTACATCTCGACGGATCGATAGGTTGAACTTTGGCTTCGGAAGGCCGAATTCAAGGGTTCAGCAGGCCAAACTCATTTCTTTGGCAGGTTGGACTCAAGCAACTCGGCAGGCCTGTAGGCCGGACTAGGAAATTTGGCAGGCCAACCGAGCTACATGAAGATGGCTGTTTTATACTAGTTTTTACTGTTTAGAGCATAAATAGAGATTTTGACCTTGTAACATGATTTTGTGAATGTTAAAGGCACACTAAGATACCATGATATAACATACTAATGTAGAGTATTCTAATTTAGATATTGACATATCTAGACCATGTCTAAGGTTGCTGGTGGTTCTAATGAGTTAACGTATAGTGGACTGAGACGGTGGACTTAGAGCTTGTGTTATCGTGCTATATAGCGAGGTAGGACCCTAGATCTTTCCTTTCAAAAGCAATGATTTTGGTCATACTATTCTTTCTTAAAACGATTTTAAGAAATAAGTCGCTTTTATTTATTTACCCTCACCAGATGTTGGATAAGATTGTAATGAATGATAATGGTGAATTATGATAATGAATTAATGATGATGAATGGATCATAAAGAACGTAAATGATAACCTGGTGAAAAGAATAATAAGAGAAATGATAATGGATACCAAATGGATACAAAATCCTGTTTGGAATGACATAATAGTGCAAGATGCCACATAGAGATCGGGTCGTATAGAGAGCGATCTTGAGAGCAGGTCCCGAAACCGAGCTAGGCTACTTCGGTGGTTATTTATAAGCTTTCCACGTAAAATATGATATTGTATGATTGAGAAAATCATAGATGATGAACGGTAAGCACGAACTTAGATAAATCAATAATGACAATTTAGATGATTTTAGATAGTGAGAGGTAAGTATGAATTTGTCAGATTATTTAGTTTTTTGTAACCTATAGTAAATTCGATTGTTTTATTTTAATAAAACATGATTTTAAAACCCAATTCCTACTGAGCTTTTTGCTCATAATTTTATTATTTTAAAAATTTTTCCTCTTCTAGGTGGTTCGCAGTACACTACTGATTGCATGAGTGGATCGAAGAAGCTTAAATTTAGCTATCTGTTCATTTGATTAAAGTTAGTGGTATGTAGATATCATTTATCTTTGGTTGGACAGTGGTTTGTAATCTATTTTGCATCGATATTATGTATGTGCACAATGTGGGTTTGGTATGGCCCAACTCGATCTCGCTGTTTTCAGATTTTAATTTAGTTTAACACTGTGGAAATTCATAGCATTATTATTAGGACTTAACAAATGACATTTTATCTAATAGTTTTTAAAACTTACCGTATTCATAAATAATCCAAAAAATTAATAGACGAGTTTTGTTAATATTAATTAATTAATTTAGGGGGTGTTTGGCAAAGTGGTGGGAACTGCAGTTCCCACCATAAAATCAGTTATAAACAGTAAAAAGCTCTCACATGCTACAATAACAATAAAAAAATTACTACAATGTAAAGTTCTCATATGCTATAATAAAAATAGTTTTCATTATTGGTTCTTATTATTTTTCAAACACCTTATTAATTAATTTGCAACGTCATCGCTTGGTTTGGGTTCAGGACAAATTATTTGTTTATTTCTTGGATGCTGTTGCTTTATTTAATGCGAATGATTTGGACATGTTCTGATTTATTACTTTTCAGCCTATCCAGAAAAGGACGTAAGATAAGGTGCTTCCTTAGTATATATATCATGATCTGAATGGCCTCTCACTAACTTGTGGCTAAAAGATCTATCACTCTCTTTCTCTCTCTCTCTCTCTCTCTCTCTTTTTAATTATCGTAAAAAGTAGGCCAATAAGTGGATTGCATTTTACGAGGGATGGCGTATAAGCTTATTTAATAACATAGTTCGGGTAAAAAAATAATTTTGATTCAAACTAATTTTACTATCATGTTTTTTTACAAAATTTAAATTATAATACTCTTTTAGGCTCAATTCTTTTGTTCAAACATATGCTCTTAACAGGGTGTTTGACAATAGTTTCCACCACTCAGTTTTCACCACAAACTTAGTTATGAACAGTAAAAAGCTCTCATATACTACCGTAATAATAAAAAAATTTGCTACAGTATAAAACTCTCACATGCTATAGTAAAAGTAATTCTCACTGCCCTTCCAAACACCCACTAAATGGGCTTATGTTTTTTAATCTGAAAATACATTAGTCCATTGAAATGCACTATTGCAGGCAGCAACGATTTAGAAGTGGTACGTTTCAACGGTCTAATGTATTTTGATCTGAAGGAAGAAGGATGAAAGTTTCTTATCATTTAAGCGCTTGAGCTATATATTTGGAGCAATCAAATTGGAAGAGCCAAAGTTTGTGAGGTCAAAAGACAGCAGCGAGGAAAAAAAAAAGGTCACTGAAACGAAATGCGCGTTTGGTTTCAATCTGGATCAATGAAATGCCACCTCCCACATTCCAGCATTGTACTACTTTGGTTGGCTTAGCGTTTGGGGCACTCTCATTGGGTCTTTAGCCAAAATTGCAATGATTTGATTGGTTAATTTTGACCAATCTTGGATTTACATTGCCCAAAATCTATGAGCTACTCTCTACTCTTCTGACTATACTATAGATTGTATTGTTTATTTCTTAGTAGAGTATACTTGGCTTAAAAATGAGTTAAGGACAATGTGGTTTGACCCAAAGGGCTAAAAAAGAACAAATTTTTTTTCCCTTTTTTGCATGTGTGGGCTATAAAACGTGGAACTTACTCTTAAAAGGTAATAAAGTATGTTTTTCAGGGGTATTCAGGGATTGGAATCCGCGGATTAGGGTTCAATCCGTATATATTGGATTGAAATTTTTCATATTCAAAATCAATCCGTGAGAGTCTTAATTTAATCCAATCCAATCTGATTCGATCCTTAAACAACGGATTTTACATATTAGGGTTTAAATTAATTAAAAAAACTAAGAATAAAAAAGCATAATATAACATGACATAATTCATTACAATTCAACAAATTACAACTCAATCGAATGTAAGTCGGATAATAAACAAAATTATAGCATTACAACAAACAAACTTAATAAAACTATATACATATTAACTTAAACAAAATATAGAGGGGTGGATTTGGGCTTTATTTGGGCAGTGTTTTATTTTTTTAACTTAATAAAACTGTAAAAAATTCTACCCTTAGCCTACACACATATATACAAATTTAAAAATTATATTAATTTAGAGATTTATATATACATATGTATATTAATATATAAAATTTAAGAATTATATATATATCAGATTCACGAATTACAGGAATCGACAGATACTCAATTTGTAATCCAATCCGTATATATTGGATTGAAAAAATCTTGATCCAAAACTTATCCGTGTTTTTTATAATCCAAACCAATCTGCTGGATTGGATTGAATTGAATGGATTATATGGATTGACGGATTTTGTGAATATCTGTAGTTTTTTAATAAACTGATTGAATTGGATTGGACGAATAACATGGATTATCGGATTTTGTAAACACCCCTAATTTTTCTTGTTCATAAACAAACATACCACTCCATTCCGCCCCACTCATCAAGTGAGTGGTAAATATGATCCCAACAAACTCTATAGTGGTGGCCACTAGCTAGTTGACTTAATGTTAAAATTTCTCATGTAGTGGATTTGCAATCACATAATTGCACCACAACAACCAATACGGGAAGCATAAAACAAACGTTTCTTCCTTTTTTTTTTTCCTCTTTTTTTTTTTTAATTCAGTTGAAGCAACCATGAAAAAAGAATGTCATATATCTCATGCCTGCTTAATCCATGGCAATTATTGCTCGTGGTGTGAGAGCTTTCGTACTCTTTAGCCTTTGGTTCTTATTTTATTATTCGAGAATTATACGGTATTGGTGGAGCATATTTTATACCCTGGACTTTTTTTTTTGCTCCACATGTTAATGGTATCTAGGATGTTTGAAAAGTGAATTGAAACTCATAATTAGAATTGAAAGTAATATAATTTGTGAGAATTTTATACTATATAAGTTGAAATTGAAAATACTGTAACATATAAAAGCTTTGTATTATTTAAGTTGAAATTGATGAGAGATAGCTAGACGCCCTATAAATGTTAGAGCCTACTGTATTCAAAACTGGCCAGGAAAAAAAGCATATAATATTGTGTTTAGAAAAAGAGTTTAAACTTGTTAGCTTGAACCATCCACAATTTAAAGCTCTCGTATGCTATAATATAAAGCAAAATATATTAATTGTAAAGTTATCACATTTTATATGTTTGAACTCATTTTTTGAGTTTAAACTCATTTGCAAGCCACCTTATAAATATTTCAGATTATAAAAGAAATTATGTTTGATGTAAGCGCTAATACAAGGTCATTCCTTTATATCATTTTGCTTTTTCGTATGTAACACCGAAATAGCCAAATGTAGGAAAATGAATTTATAGCACTAAGGTTATGTTTAGAAGTTTGTATTGTATATGATGTATTATATTATATTGTATTGTTCTAATATAATACAGTGTCTGGTATATGGCACGTTATATAAGGGGTGAAAATATAAATTTTTTAAAATTTGTGGATCAAAATGCAATTTTTCAAAAAATTATGAGGTCATAATTTGTGGTTGAGATTTAAATTTTTCTAACAAATTTTTTAAAATTATAGGATTATTATGGAGTTAAAAAAATATGAAGCCAAAATGAATTTTTTTAAAAATTGAGGGACCAAAATGCATTTTCAAGAAAATATAAATTTGCTCTAAATTTTTTACGCTCCGATCCAACAACCTGTGTTAGCCTAACCTTGACTCATGCTGGACCAAACCCTGACATGGATGATAGACCTTGTATAAAAGACAATACATTTTCAGATCATATTTTATCATATGACATAAATTGTATTAATTTACTGTTCCTATTGACTTATATAATTTAACAGTCATATAAAATATTGTATTAGGATATTATTATATATATGGTCCAACAAATATAGTTTAAGTAAACAATGAAAACTTTTTTACGATTTTTTTTTTGTTTTTTTAACTTTGGGAGAAATGATTCAAACTCTTCAATTTTTTTTTTTTTTTAAATAGAGTGTGATTTTACTGTTTTCTGTAGCCATTTATTTTTTTCTCCTATAGCCATGCTTTTGGCTTTTTGATGGCTCAAATTAAGTAAAAGACAACAAAAGTCTATACAATTCAGAGTTCCCCGGTAAAATGGGTTTGCAACTCCAATTACGAAAAGTATTTTGTATCTTCGTCACCAACGAAGTTAAATCTTTTGATAGACCAAAAGTGCGCCTATATTTTTGTTTGAAGTCTATTTTTTGACTTACTTCTTGTCTCCTCCGTTTTGTTGAAGTCCGTCTCCAATAGGGTGTTTGAAATAGGGTTTTGAAAAAACGTTTGAAACTGAAAATATTAGTTTAAAAATTATACTATATAAAAAGTTTATACTGAAATATTTCTTTTAATTTTATTTTTACTATAGTTAATAAAAACTTTACACTATTTGTTGTTAGAACTAACGTTGGTTTCAACGTATATGTCAAACAACCCAAAGTTCTTTTTATTTCTTCTTTTTTTTTTCTTTCAAAAAATCGACTCTTATTCATGCATACATACATACACATGCACACATACATACCTATATTTTTTTCTTTAGTAAATCGACTACAGATACATACGTAGAGAATATATGAACATATTATTATTTAAGTATTGTTTTGAGAGTTTTTAATTTAAAACTATTTTTGCACGCTTTTTGAAACAAAAATTTTAAAACCACTCTCAATATAATCCTAAAAATTATCAATTTTTAAAATAAAATTATTTTCACATATTTTAAAAACACTACCAAATGAAAATTTTCGTATTTTATAGAATACAACATGCATCCAAGCCGAATCTGAAAAGAAAAACACAAATTAAAATGCACGAATTGTCCTGGTAATACACAACTATTTTCAATTAATGACACAAATATTGGTCGAAAATTAAGAACCATGAAAATAAGAAGAATTTGATGGAGGAAATGAGGTGGAGGAGCACGTCACGCAACAACGAATTTCGTACATACGTGAGTCACCAAACTTCTCTTTTGTTCTTATGCAGAAATAGTAGTACACCATATATATTTTCCTTTTATTAATCCATTAATTACTGTTTTCCCATTTTTTTTCAATTTGTATTTCTCTTGTTGTGGGGAATTAACAAACTATCGCTAATTTTGTTTCGTATGAAACTAGCTAAACTTGTCGAACTTTGTTTTACTGCGGAAAACCACTAGATTATTTCAATTTGAAGGAGACAAAGAACTCAAAGGTCTGTTTCAAGGCCATCCAAAAGACATCGTTCTCATGGTGGTGGTTATCCACCCACATGAATCACAACCATACGTACGCAATGGACTTGGATTAAAATTCCTGCATACATTGAAAACATGGCTCGAATAACAGGCTTATACTGAAAATACTCTAATAATTTAATTTTTATAAGAAAAATTACTGTAACAAAACTGATTTGAACTAAACTATGTAGTTTGATCTACATACACCTAGTTGGCTTTAAATTTTTTAGTTCAAACTATTATTTCTAAACACGCTCTTACTTCGTTTTCCCCCTCCTTTTTTGGACTATTCGTATTGATAATATTTATGTATGTATGTATATGTATGCGTGTGTGTGACATACTCCTTAATAAAACAAGTTATGGAATATATAGTTTGATATATCGAGAGCAAAAATGCGAAAAGAAAATAAGCAAAAAAAAAAAAAAAACATATAAAATTTATATTGGTTTATTTTTAACGTGAGATTTATGTTGACTTTTAATTATTATAGAAAATTTACCACGACGAAGAAAAAGTTTGTGAGAAAAAAGTATACACCACTCAACTTGTTATGCTTTTTTTCTAATCTCTATCAAATCCTAATTTGACACTCTCTTTGTATCAAGAAAAACTAAGACAAGTAGATTTTATAAATGCAAAATCTTCAAACTATCCTTAATGAAATTTTGGTTTGAATTTTCGCCCTCACATGTAATCCTTTACGTATTATAATAATTCGTGAAGGCATTAAATAAAGCTTACAACTTAACAAAATATAGTATAAACAAGAACTTCAATTTTCCTACTGTAAAATTCCATTGCAAGATGGAGTCATATAGTAGCCTCAACCTCTTTCGCGTTGTTTGCAATGATTTTCATGTTGACTTGATGTGACCAAGGGCGAGCTCCTACTACCTCCTATAAAAAGTTTTCTTTAGAGTCCTTTTCTTTTGTCCACTGTGATAAATTTACCACTATAGATCTCTGCTTTCCATCCTTTTTTTTTTTCCTTAAAAAAGTTTGTCAAAAACCGTTGCTCCAATTTTTTTTTGCCAAAATACAGTTTTTGTAATGGGAGAATTGAGTTCAAAAGTCTATGCAGTTCTGTCTTGTCTCTCGATAACTCCCAGTTATCTTTCGGTACAAACGCATGAATGAAAAAGGAAAACAAAGAAGAAAAAACTTCTAGAGGAGAGCAAAGAAATTAATCCCAGTAATTCATTTAAAATTCCTTTTTTTATTTCAAAATAAGATTTTGTACAGTTGTGATTTTCTGACTGGTCACATCTCCTAGCTTTCAGTGGGCCCAATCCTGTGCTTTTTCTTTGCAACACAAAGTGTAGCCTGCCCTTCCCTACAATAGTACAAAATTTTAAAAAACCATTTTTTTAATTAAAATTCATCAAAATGATAACAAAAAATTGAAATAAACCCATAAAATGACAATTACTCCGTGTAGGCTCAGAATGCCATAAAATGCCAAATATATTATTCTGACTGTTAAATCTCATCCCTTCCTTCCTTATCACACCCACCTCTCCTCTATATCTCTTGATATCTTTCTCTTTTGGTTTTTGTTTCTCACAAAAAAAAAAAAAAAAAAAAGAAAAACTCTTATTTTTGCCCCCTTTCAAAATCCATTACCTCCTTTTGCTATATTTATTTCCCTTCGCTATTATCCAATCTCTGAAACCCACCTCAGAAACAAAAACCTTCACTTCATTCACGGCATCTTCATAATTTTCTTGCGGAGTTTGTAGTGGCTCAACTCCTATTTTGTCTCCTCTTTTTCCTCGCCAGAAACTATATTCATAGTGCAATAAAGAGACTCTCTTCTCTTGGTAAATCATTTCTGCTTTTTTTTTTTTTGCTCATTTAATGTGTGAACTCTTTGAATTCACTTTGTGAGGTTAGGTATTAAATGCTATCCTTGGGTCTGCTTTCTGGAAATGATGACCACTTGCTGGCCTTAGGTTTTTTTTTTTTTTTTTTGGGTTATAGTATTGTCAATATATCATAAATTATATCTTATATTTATCACATAAAGGGTCCAATTTGAAACATTTTTATCTTCACGTTTCAGCTCATTCAATGGCGCCAAAGAACAACCGCGGAAAGGCTAAGGGAGAGAAGAAGAAGAAAGAAGAGAAGAGTATGGACTTGTTTCAAATACACACACACACACACACATATATACATATATATATATATATATATATATTTCTCTTGCTATATTATTGGAAACATAGTTCGTTTGATGACTAATATATATATATATATATATATGTTTTGTTTTTGGCTTTGCAGTTCTTCCTGTTGTCATGGACATCACTGTGAACCTTCCTGACGAAACCCATGTTATTTTAAAGGTCATATACTTACTTGAGTTCATGGCTTTTCTGATGGAACCATTGTCAAGTTCTGCCAAGTTTTTTATCGATTTTTTTATTTGTTTTGTAGTTAGTTGACTTGGGCACAAGTCACTGCTCCAAAATTCTGTCTGTGTCACTCTTACATGTTCTTCTGTGTTTCGCCTCAATTTCACATGGGCATCTTTTGCCTGTTTCATGGGCATCTTTTGCCTGTTTCTGCATTATAGAGGCGATTTTTGTTTATGATATTCACTATTTTATGCACAATATTAAGCTATAGTTCATTTGGTTGGTTTGAAGATCTACAATAGGCTCCAAAACTAGATGGTACTTCCTTGGACCAAGCTAGAATCTATTGCAAGCATCTAAATTGCTTTGTCCTTTAGCTCCCCAGGAGGAAAAGCATTTTGCACTAAAAATTAGCCTTTTTTGTTTTATTATTATTATTTTATTAACTTCATTAGTAACTCTATTAATATTAGATATTATTCTAGGTAGAAATACAATGAGAGAGAGGGGGAAAAAAGCCACCTTTTGAACTTGCTAGGCGTTAGTGGCTTTTATGTATTTCTGAGAGCAATATATGCCTCTGGATACGTTTTTTTTTTCTTCTTCTTAAAATATTTTTCAGGATCTATTATGGAATAAAAATGAAATCTTAAGCAGGGAATATCAACGGACAGGATCATCGATGTTCGTCGATTATTATCTGTAAACACAGAAACTTGCAACATCACAAATTTTTCACTATCCCATGAGGTAACTACTATATTTCAAAGCCTATTAAAATTGCTGTCGTTTTTTGTTTATTTAAGTCGTTTGATTTTTGGCTCGAGTTTTTTCCTTTATTTTTAGCAGTACACTGTCGCTGGACTGATTCTTGCTTAGCAAATTATGGTGTTTGGCAGTGGTAGCGGCAGTGATAGCATATACTATTTTTTTTTAGTTATAAGTAATATAAAATTTTTCTATACTATAATAAAAATAATTTTAACTAATAATAATCCTTAATTGCCAAAACTCAGAAAGTACGACTAAACAATTTTGGGATATTCTCCTTCTAACATGTGCTCCGAATTCACAAACTGATAACTACCGAATAAAGTCATAATATTATAAAAAAAACTAATGATAAGACCAAAACATCCATGCCCATTCTAAACAATAAAAATAAAATTGAAAATGAAGATAAAAATAAAAAAATTCATGTCCAGAAATTGAAGGCCACGAGAAAAAAATTAAAAATAATTAGTTAATTACTTGATGTCATTTTATTCTGAAATCAATGAGGTAATTGAATTATAAAGATTAATTTTTTTAAAAAGATTATAAGGTCAAATTGGACATGTCTATGGCCAACTTATAGGGTGTTTGGGAGTGGTGGGAACCACTCAGTTTCTACCACAAACTTAATTATGAACATTAAAAAGCTTTTACATGCTACAGTAACAATAAAAAAATTACTAAAATATAAAATTCTCACATGTTATTATAAAAATAATTCTCATAACTGGTTTCTACTATCCTTCTAAACACCCGCTTAATCTACCAAATGCCCACTTGATTACAGGTAAGGGGCCCGCGCTTGAAAGATACGGTGGACGTCTCCGCACTGAAGCCCTGCATCCTAACACTGGTTGAAGGTAATCTCCCTTCTTCTTTAAGATAATGCTAATACGACGTCGTTAAAATACATTTTATTACCACACATTTGAAAAGAATACGACGCCGTCTGGTTTCCCTCCTCTTTTTTTTTTTTTTGTTTTTTCATAATTTATTTTTTCACAGAGGACTACGATGAGGAGAGCGCCACGGCGCACGTTAGACGGGTGCTGGACCTGGTGGCCTGTACTACGAGCTTCGGGACGTCGTCCGCTGGCAAGGACCAGAGCGCCAAGCCCGATGAGTCGTCGTCTCCGGGAGGTGCCGGTGGTGGCGCTAAAGCTGCGCCTCCAGCTGCGCAGGATAGCAAGACCGCGAAGAAACCACCACCTCCCCCCGCCGTCGCAACCACCGCCAAGTCCCAAGGCTCTCCGGCGGCGGACATGGAGGCCGAGATGACTCAGTCGTGTCCGAAGCTTGGTACCTTCTACGAGTTCTTCTCTCTCTCTCATCTCACTCCTCCTCTGCAATGTACGCTACTCTCTTTCGATTTCTCTCTCTAAATATTTGCATTTTGTGAATATCTGTGGGATTTTTCAAGATGTTATTGGAAATGCTTTTGATTTTCGCAGTTGTAAAGAGAGTGATGAGACGGCAAGTCGACGAGATTTTGGCCGATGATCATCTCTTCTCTTTTGAAGTAAGTCTCACACAGCAAAAACACAATTTATGAACCTTTTTTTTAGGAAATTCGAGTTTTTGACTAGCTGGTTTTGCGATTGGGGGAAAAAAACAGGTGAAGCTTTGCAATGGAAAGGTTGTTTATGTCGAAGCTTGTAGGCAAGGGTTCTATAGCGTTGGGAAGCAGAGGATTCTGTGCCATAACCTCGTTGAGCTATTACGACAGCTTAGTAGAGCTTTTGCCAATGTTAGTTATTTTGCTCAACTTGCTATGTTAGATTCAATCTTTTGTCCTTCAATTCAGAAATTTGTTACTTGAATTTTCGTTTCGTAGATTATTATTATTTTTTTTCTTGAGCTTATTTCCATTCTATATTTATTAGATATTGTCACTGAAAAATGTTGGGATGATATGCCAGAGCGTCATAATCTTCTTGCCCGTTTCTTCTTGACACATTTTATGTCTCTGTTCTTTATTCTTCTTTCTTTGGTTAATCAAGGATTTGGGTAAAGTTAGTTGTCTTGTTTTTCATATTTCAGGCTTTTGATGATCTCATGAAAGCATTTTCAGAACGCAACAAGGTACGTAAATGTCAGAAATTAGAGTTGAAGAAAATAATTTTTTCACGTTCTTTACGATCAGAGAATTCACACTTATATAGTTGGTACAAGCAGTATAGAAAAAAAAAAACTAAATCCCATAAAATCAGGAAACTACTCTAACTAAAATATATACAAATAAATAATCCTAACACACTTGAGATTTTTCCACCGAATCTCTCTAAAAAACTAACTCCATAATCTTAACTAATCACAACACTCCCCCTCAAG
>CAMOHE010052863.1:0-21817 GCA_946598075.1 Artocarpus hirsutus | reverse complement strand
AGAGAATTCACACTTATATAGTTGGTACAAGCAGTATAGAAAAAAAAACTAAATCCCACAAAATCAGGAAACTACTCTAACTAAAATATATACAAATAAATAATCCTAACACACTTGAGATTTTTCCACCGAATCTCCCTAAAAAACTAACTCCATAATCTTAACTAATCACAACAGTAAACACTCCACTTTTCTCTTGCCACTTCCCTTTAAAAACTTGCTTTTGATTGTCATTGCCATAGACTTTCCTTTCTCTTACAACAAGCTCTTTTACACCTTTATGCAGTTTGGGAATCTTCCTTATGGGTTCAGAGCCAACACGTGGCTTGTCCCGCCCATTGCGGCCCAGTCACCGTCAGTTTTCCCTCCCCTCCCTGTGGAGGACGAATCTTGGGGAGGAAATGGAGGTGGATTAGGAAGAGATGGGAAAAGTGACTTGATAGGTTGGTCTAATGAGTTTTCATTTATTGCATCTATGCCTTGCAAGACAGCTGAAGAAAGGCAGGTTCGAGATTGGAAGGCATTCCTTCTTCACAGCCTATTTGTTGATGTCTCCATTTTCAGAGCCATTAATGCCATTCGACATGTGATGAACAAATCAGATTTAGTTTTCCCAGTTGCAGACAGTAACGTTCTTCATACTGAGATAGTAGGGGACTTGAGCATCACAGTCATGAAAGATGCTTCCAATGCAAGCAGTAAGATAGATACTAAAATTGATGGAGTTCAAGCATTTGGAGCTGATAAAAAGAATCTGGTAGAAAGAAACCTTCTGAAAGGGATAACTGCTGATGAAAACACTGCTGCTCATGTAAGATGCTTTCTGAAATTATGATAAAGCATGGTGAATTTTTAAATTGTTTCTGATTTTGTTTGATATGCTTCTTTTGCCAAAATGCTTGAATAAGACTTTACCTCATGGGTGCAGGATGTTTCCACTCTGGGTGTTGTGAATGTAAGATACTGTGGTTACATTTCAGTTGTGAAAATTGATGGTGAAGATGAGAAAGCTAGTTCTCAATCCCGAAGCGGTGAACTTCTTGATCAGCCTGAAGGCGGTGCCAATGCTCTTAACATTAGCAGGTATTACTTGTATGTTCAGAATGTGTCCTTATGCATTTGCCACACATTCTATTATTTGGTTGCATCTTATATTTGTTTAGATGTGTAATTATAGAACTTTTAGGTTATGCTTTTACATAATTTTAATGGTTGGTGGTACCTACCTCATTGTTTCGGGGGCTTTTGTTTTCTAATATTTTTTTCTTCTCGATTTTATTCTTTCATCATAATTGCCTAACTAGTCTCTTTGTTCTTTCAGTTTGAGATTACTACTCCACAACACACAGGCATCAGAGCACAATAAGCCTGGATCAGATTTACAAACATTGGAACGTGAAGAGCTTTCTGCTTCCCGTGTTTTTGTTGAGAAACTTTTAGAAGACAGTCTTGTCAAATTGGAGCAACAGGATGTAAGTTCGGACCAATTTGTAAGGTGGGAACTTGGAGCCTGCTGGATACAACACTTGCAAGACCAGAAAAGTTCAGGCAAAGATAAGAAACCATCTAGTGAGAAGGCTAAGATTGAGATGAAAATTGAGGGACTTGGAACACCTCTTAGGTCACTTAAGAACAAGAAGAAACTAGAGGGAAACAATGCGAAAATCCAACCTGAAAACTTGAGGTCTCCTGCAGATGGTGTTCCTGTAGAAGCTGAAACTGCTACATCATCTTCAGTAGAGGTGGAAACCACTGCCAAGGAGAATGAGCTTGCTTTGAAAAGGTTGCTGTCTGATGCAGCCTTTGCTCGACTGAAAGAATCTGAAACAGGACTCCACTGCAAGGTAATATTATGCTCGTATCATTGGACCTACATCTCAATTTTCTTCTCTGTGGTGTGAACTAACGTACCATGAATTTGACAGTCTCTTCAAGAACTGATCGACTTATCTCAGAAGTACTACTTGGAAGTTGCTCTTCCCAAACTGGTAATTGCTGAATTTTGTTTTCTTGAATCACATTATTTCTCTGCTAATGATATGGTTATGGTGATTCCCGTTTTTAGTCTTTTTGAACCATTACAGGTAGCAGATTTTGGTTCATTGGAACTGTCTCCAGTTGATGGTCGGACTTTGACTGATTTCATGCATACCAGGGGCTTGCGGATGCGTTCTCTGGGACATGTTGTGAGTGCCTTTTGCAAACCCTGTATTTTTGTATTTTGATCCATGTCAGCGTATTTTCATCTGCCTAAAATGCACTTGTTTTTATGTTTACCCCTTCCGAAAAATATTTACCTGGTCCAGCGTCAAATAGAAAGGTTTTTCTGTCTTTCTAGTATTATCTCCTTTAAGTTTCCTGGACGTAGTTATGGCTTTTAAAGGGTAGCTCCAGATTGCCACCACTACTTTTATTTTTTTGGTTTTGTTTTGTTCTGTTTTGTCTTGTTTTGTTTTTGTTTTTGTTTTGTTTTGTTTTGTATTGTTTGTTTGTTTTGTTTTTTGTTTTCTTTTGGCTTGGAAAAAGGATCAGCTACCACACAAGCGCACATCTCAAGGAGCCCCATGTAAAGCGTTGTAAATTAATCTTCCGTATCGTTTTAATAATTTCCCGTCTTTATTTCTCCTAGTTTTACAGGATTTATCCTTAGGATAGTGGGAAGATTGAGCACGAACTTCTAATCATACAAGTTTCCCATAATGACTGGTTATTTCTTTTGAATTTTCTTTAGGTCAAGCTTTCAGAAAAGCTATCTCATGTCCAGTCACTTTGCATTCATGAGATGATAGTACGAGCTTTTAAGCACATTCTTCAGGCAGTAATTTCTGCTGTTGGTGAGAATGATAAAATGGCTGTATCAATAGCTGCTGCATTGAATCTGATGCTTGGTATTCCTGAAGACAAGGAGTGTGATAAGCCTTGCAATGTCCATTCTCTTGTGTGGAGATGGCTGGAAGTATTTTTGAAAAAGCGATATGACTGGGATCTTAGCAGCTTCAATTACAAGGACTTGAGGAAATTTGCAATCTTACGTGGACTATGTCATAAGGTACTTTGATTAGAATATGGTTGCAGAGATTTGAATATTGCCACTTAATCGAAATATCATAATTTCTTAAAACTATTTTGCTTGAGAATAAAAGCTTTATGTCATGTGTTGTAGCTCTTAACAAGTTAATGGGGCTGCTATTTATTTATTTACTAATCTTCTAGAACCCAAATATCCAGGTTGGTATCGAGTTGGTTCCAAGGGATTTCGACATGGATTCTCCACACCCATTCCGAAAGTCAGATGTCGTCAGCTTAGTCCCAGTGCATAAGGTGATAAACTAGACATAAGCCCGTCGAAATAATTTTTTCAATTTCTCTTAATTGATTAATTCTGTTCATGTTTTTCATTAAGCTGCATTTCCCATTTATGTGCAGCAAGCTGCATGCTCTTCTGCAGATGGGAGGCAGCTACTAGAATCTTCCAAAACAGCTTTGGATAAAGGAAAACTTGAAGATGCAGTTGCTTATGGAACCAAGGTAGATATCTAGTGCTATAAAAACTCACCTGTAGTTTAGCATATTGCCAACTTTACTTATTTTATTCTTGCAGGCTCTTGCAAAGCTTGTAGCTGTTTGTGGTCCATACAATCGAATGACAGCAGGAGCTTACAGCCTCCTTGCAGTAGTCTTATATCACACTGGGGACTTCAATCAGGTCCACCTATTATCCTTCTTGTTTAGGTGTTGCCGGAAAATCTAATTATTGATACACTGGATTCCAAGTTACAAATTGTTACTTTATTGGGACATGTATAAGAGATCAACCTAATTCTACTCTTAATTACTTAGTATTGATTCAAGGCTATAGAATATTTTATGCCTGAGTTCCTCTTGCTTAAGCATATAAGTAGCATGTTTGAGTTCTCTTTCTTGTAGACTTTTTAACTCAATTGTTTGTCCATATTTCAGGCTACAATTTATCAACAAAAAGCCTTGGATATCAATGAGAGAGAATTAGGACTTGATCATCCGGACACGATGAAAAGCTATGGGGATCTTGCTGTGTTCTATTACAGACTTCAACATACAGAACTGGCTCTCAAGTATGTATTGTTGTTGTGTAAATGAATATTTCTACAAATTAGTCTTTGGCTTGGTATAATGCGGTCAGCTAAATGATCTTTGTTTAGGCGTGCTGTAGTTTAGTGTGCTAATGTTATTACAATATGGTTAATAGACAATTGTGGTGCAAGACATGCTAGTTATAAAGTCAATTGCGCTGAACTAAAAAAAGAAATAGTCGCTTTATGGTGCTTCGAGGGATTTTCTGCAAAAAGGTTCTCAGTTGTTCAAGTTTTAGAGTTTTATGTTCTTTCCAGTTTAGTAAATTTGGGCATATGCTGGGAGATAAAGCACTATAATCACATAGCCTGTTTATACATGGATGTAATGGACTGATTTACTTATTCTTGCATTAAAAATACTAACTAGCCTGTTAATTCATCAATGTATTGCCTGCAATTTCCTTTTTCCCTGTTTGAAAGTCAACGATTGTTTTGTTCAGGTATGTGAAGCGTGCTTTGTATCTTTTGCATCTGACATGTGGTCCATCTCATCCAAACACTGCTGCAACGTACATTAATGTGGCTATGATGGAAGAAGGTCTGGGAAATGTGCATGTTGCCCTTAGATATCTTCACAAAGCTCTGAAATGTAACCAAAGGTTACTTGGTCCAGACCATATTCAGGTTTTCTTCTATATATCCATTAGCTGAATTTCTGTATGGCTTAACCAGATTTTTCAAATTAAGCTTGTTATGGATGATATGAATGGATCCCTAAGCGTAAATGACGGTTAGAGGATCAATATTCTTGTAAATTATCGTTATTTGTGTCCTATGTGAGATGATTTACCAATTTGTGCTGAAATTTCACTTTATTCTGATTTTTTAGTTGAGAATTAATCTATACTAATGTCTTCAGACAGCAGCGAGTTACCATGCTATTGCAATTGCCCTCTCATTGATGGAAGCATACCCTTTGAGTGTTCAACATGAGCAGACAACCCTGCAAATTCTGCGAGCAAAGCTTGGTCCTGACGACCTACGTACCCAGGTAAGCGTCTCCCTAAGCATGTCTAAAGCACTGCTTGATAAAAGGTCATCATGGGGAAAAAAGGGTTGAGAGGAGGAAGAACAGAAAAGCATATTTTTGTTTCGTTGAGAGGAAAAGCAGGCATGGACTGGGAGGAAAAACTGGAAAGCTGTAGCAACCATTGGCTCATCATTTCCAATATTTTTAGTGGATAATGCATTGGTTTAAAAGCTTTGATCGTTGCATAATTATGAACTTTAATATGGCTCTAATTCAATGAATAATTTTCACATTGGAATGCATATGTTGTATCTTTTATTTACTCTTCTTTTCCTTGGTTTGCCATACTTTAGTGTATTAGTATTCGCAATTAATCTGAAGTAGTTATGACAAAAATCTTCAGGATGCTGCTGCTTGGCTTGAGTATTTTGAGTCCAAGGCTTTTGAACAGCAAGAAGCTGCAAGAAATGGTACTCGAAAGCCTGATGCCTCGATAGCCAGTAAAGGCCACCTGAGGTAAGTTGGCAATGTCTCCTCTATATGGGCTCTACACAATTATTAGGAAGATATAAGTTCTCCCCATCTGACTTTGTGACCCCTCTTCTTGCTCAATTCACCCCATAGTCTGTCTGGTTATTTTCTCTCCCAATGTAAACTTACATGTCATCAATTCCTTAAGGAAGGTTCCTAGGTTCATGAGACAAGGTCGTGTAATAGTTAAAACTTGTCATGTTATAGAATATTCTTGGCTATCTTCATAACTAAAATGTTATAGGTGATGACTAATCAATAGTAATAATTTCACCATGATTGTGCTTGTATGCTTTACGTTTGGTGGTAGCTAAAAAGGTTGAGCATGAAATGCACTTTCTTTCTCATCAAGCATACTCTCTCTTTACTAATATATGTTCCACAACAAAATTTGGCAGTGTTTCAGATTTGCTTGATTACATTAATCCAAGTCATGATGCAAAAGGGAGGGATGCTGCGGCCAAGAGGAAAAGCAACATGACAAAGGTTTTGGGAGCCTTAGTTCTTAGCTTTTGATAAACCTCGTTTTCTCTATCGTTGAGTTCGAGGCAAATTTAATTACCATTGATAATCAAAAACATATTAATCCGTTCATCTTTAAATCCTTCAAGTGAATCTCATCATACCATTTCATTTTTCCTTTCCAGTTGAAGGGAAAATCCTACCAAACTATCAGCATAGCAAGTTCTGATGAGTCTCCTAAGGAAACATCAAAAGAGACTTCAGATGAAGAGACACCTATTCCTGAACCACAGTGCAGCACAGATGCCGTTCAGGAGACCACCGCTGCACCCGTTGAGCCCCATTTGACTGTTTCAGAAGAGCCTTCAGTGGAAAGGCCAAATAGTTCCAGTGAGGGATCTTCTGAAGCACATGCTGAAGGAGAAGACGGATGGCAACCAGTTCAAAGGCCTAGATCAGCTAACTCCTATGGACGGCGTCTCAAGCAGCGTCGGGCTACTATTAGCAAAGTCTATACTTACCAGAAGAAACATATGGATACTGACGTTGAATATCCTCCAGTGAAGAATAATCTTCAAAATAGTAGTATGTATTACGTTGTGAAGAAAAGGACAATATCTCATGGAAGTAATATGGATCACCAGAATATCAATACCTCCCAGGTTACGAAGTTTGGACGAAGAATGGTTAAAACCGTAACCTACAGGTTCAAGTCAATTCCTTCATCCACTAAAACTGCTACACCAAAGACTTCTAGTAATATTGGCCCAGTTTTTGGTTCTCCATTAGAATCTGGTCAAAGTGCTTCGTTAAATGACATCAGTTCCCTGAAAAATCCTATTGTTAGTCTTGGAAAATCTCCATCATACAAGGAAGTGGCAGTGGCTCCACCAGGTACCATTGCTAAGATGCAAGTTGAGATGCCCCAAAGTGACATTCGGGACAACGCGGAGCATGATGTTGGAAAACATGAGGAAATAAATGACGTAAAAGGAAATGCTGATCCAATCGTTTCTGGAGGAGAAATTATACTTCCAGACAAGCTTGAGAATTCTACAAATCATTTTAAAGAGGAAACTACAGTGGTTATAGAGGATGAAGAGACAAATTCAGCTAATACAACGGAAGAAAACCCTTCTCTAATGGTGTCTACGAGCATGGATGGACTTGGGTCCAATGGTGTTGAGGTTCATACATTGATAGAAGATAGAGTATTGATCGATGGGATGCAAAATTCTTTTGGTCCTTCAAAGGAGGAGGGACTGTCGGAGAAGAATTCATCTAACAGTTTTGAACTACACGTCAGTCCCAGCCCCAACTTGCCAGGTGTAGACGATTTGAAGGACAAATCTTTGGTTGGAAATTTGGGTGATAGTCGTGCACTTACCAATAGGAAGCTGTCAGCATCTGCAGCTCCATTCAACCCCTCACCAGCCATTGCTCGTCCCACACCAGTTACCATGAACATTACTCTTCCTGTCGGTCCTGGTGGTGTCCCAGCTATTGCGCCTTGGCCGGTAAACATGAATCTCCACCCAGGACCTGGTGCTATCTTACCTACGGTTAATCCAATGAGCTCGTCACCACATCACCTGTACCCATCTCCTCCACCAACACCAAGCATGATTCAACCGTTGCCCTTTATGTATGCTCCTTATACTCAACCCCAGCCGGTTCCTAGCAGTTCTTTCACTGTAACAAGCAGTGCGTTTCATCCTAATCATTTCACATGGCAGTGCAACATGAACCCAAGTGTACCGGAGTTTGCTTCTGGACTGGTTTGGCCTCCCTGCCATCCAGTGGAGTTCTCTGTCCCAGCACCTGTTGTTGTTGTTGAGCCAATTGCTGATCCTGTAATGGAGCCAATATCACAGCATGATGATTCTGCTCCAATTGTGCCAGCGGACATTGACAATGTGACAGAGGTTAAGAAAGAAGTAAACCTTCAACCATCAGAGGCAATCGGTCATGCAAATGCGGGTGCTGGAGTTGGGTTGGAGAATGTAAGGGAAAATGGTCCTTCATACCTGGGAGGTGCTGAAAATGCTGGAAATGAACCAAGTAACAGGAGTAGTGGAAAAGCTGGAGGCAGTGATGAAAAGAGGGATGGTGAAAGAACCTTCAGCATTTTGATAAGGGGGAGAAGGAACAGAAAGCAGACTCTGAGAATGCCTATTAGTTTGCTCAGTCGACCATATGGCTCACAGTCCTTCAAGGTTATCTATAATAGAGTAGTTAGAGGGAGTGATGTTCGCAAGACAACCAGCTTTGCTTCAACTGAAGATTGTACGGCTAGTGCTACTTAATCCCCTTCTGTTTTTTCTAGTATCTAGATGTACCAGGGTTTTTAAGAGAGAAGTGCAATAAAAACCTCCTATCATACGTGAAAGGGACAACAAAGGATCGGATCTTCTTTGGCTTTTATATTCAAGACCTTTGCAGTTTCTGAGAGGACCTGATGCTGGCGGAAAATGGCAGGTTATTTTTCTGACTCTACCTTGTTTAGACGATCTTTTTTTTTGTTGTCATTATTATCATATTGTTAATTTTCCTGATATGATTATTACCATGGACCACTTTGGTGGGAGTTTACTTTTTCCCTGAAGCTAGATTTCCAGCCTTGTGACTTTTACTTTCTGTTCATTATAGATTAGAACCAATTGAATTTCGTTTCACAAAATGGATTAATCCTTTGCATTCATATTGTGACTATAGTCTGAAAATGGAATGGATTATTCATGAATAAAGATTTGATAAGGATGTAGAGCTTTTGGCATGTTGGAAATTATTTCCAATTTGATGCAGTTTTGAACCAACCATGACTTGTTCCACGGATACCATGGTACGAACTAAGTGATGTAAGATTGCAAATTTCGCCTTTGCTTTTGAGGCTTAGCTGTTAGGTGTGTTCCTGAGTAAGGTTTAAGGCTTCTCAATCATTAGGCACATGTAGTGATGATTACAATGATAAGGTTTTCTAAAAAATTTCCTTGTCCAAATTTGCAGGTTCATTATGGAACTTTCACTTTTCGGACTTCTAAAAGCTGTGTTCTTGAGGTGACAATTTTGGCTCTACCAATAGTAGGATAATTTTCTTATGTTGGACCACAGCATTTAATGTGAAATCAGTTTTTTTGATTTCAACGGCAATGAGTTTGCTCAATAATGGGAATAAATTGTATACGACCTCCAGTTTTGTCCTTTTACTTTTTCGTTTGCCTTTTTGACTGGCAATCAATATTTCTTAATCAAGTTTGCCAATATCTACTTTATTTTTTATACATTATAACATGTGAAATGATTGGTTCTTCAAGCTCTTAGATTTTTTCTCTGCTTTGTTGAACCATATAAAGTGGGAGCTTGTGAACTTGATATTGTATTCAGTTGGATCTTTTGATGTGGCCCTATAGCTTTAAATTTGGTATTAGAGTCCCCTGGTTTTACATATCCTATATGACTGGAGGTTGAGGTGTTGGAAGCTCCTCTTGTTGAGGACGCTAGCTTCTCTTGTTGAGGCCCTAGCGTCGTCGTTAAGGGTTTCATATAAACCTATGAGCGGGTCAGCATTGACTATGATTTCAGCTCATAGCACGCTACTTCCTTTTTATGTTTCCACCGAGTGTTTAAACAGAAAAGTGGAAGGAGAGATAGGGGTACTGGGATTAGCGGAACGATTGTACAAATGTTAATTGCCTCTTTGATAGAATTGATTTTCGCTTTCATTCCTTTCTTTAATACCGAACACTATAAGAGAAAGGACAACTATCTTCCTCTTCATTTCCCTCAACTAGGTAGGTCATCTACCTCTCGCTGCTACCAAACAATGCCTGAGAAAGGAAAGTTGAGCCTGCTTGGGTCCCAACAATATCACATTCATTCTCTATCTCCTATGGCTAAGGAAACTCTTGTACTCGGAACCAAAACTTTAGTAGAAAAAACTCGGACATCAATCAGTAACTTTTTCTTTTTTTGGCTCAAAAACATCCATCAATACTGAAAATTGACATTGTGCTTACATGCTTTACACAATGCTGAATATAGAAGTTATGCGATTTTCAAACACGAAAAGCCCGGGTTACCCAATCAACAACATGGATTTACATGTTGGGATGGCAAGGAAAATTCTTCATTTCATCATGAAGGGGCTGAGGAACTGTTAGTTGTTGCCAATGGTAAACTGAAATTAAAACTCCCAAACTTAACAAAATTCCGGTTAGCTGTTGTTTTTCGATCATCAACACTGAGACAGCCACACATATTGGAACTTAAGTAAAGAATATCTTCACTATTGCAAGCTCGGATGTTTCTTACAATATGTCAGAGACGCAAACTTCTGCATCAATAAAAAGTCCTGCTTCATTACAATGTTGTATTAGCGTACAGTTAAAACTCACAACTAGAATAAATGAAATGTGAAATAAAGGGGAGAGAAACAGACCCTTGATCATAGTATTGCTTATATTGCTCATGGTACTGGATTCATCTGGAAGTTTGGGTTGTCCATTTTTGTCCCCTCTGACCTTTTCATCCACTTCAATACTTCCAAAACAATGACGGAGATAAGAATAATACCAAGAAGAAATCCATAGCCTATTTTCCAATCATCCCTAGCACCTCCAATTTGTATGCCCAACAATATGTTCAAAGCTCCAAAAAAGAGCGCGATTCTTCCAAAAGAATGGTGGTACCAGTTCCAGTACTTGCGAATCTTTGCTTTCTTGTTAGGCCGAAGAAAGAATGCCAATATCTGAATACAAACCCCCATTAAGATTTCCTTGCAATTTAGTATTAACATAGTTTCAATCTAAAAAATAAAAATAGAGATGATTATCGAATTGAATTTCCAAAGACAAACCTGAAGGATACTAAGAACAAGAATAAAGATGCCTATGCCTCTATGCGTGGGGAAGTGGGCTCCTATCTTATTATAGAGTTGTTGTCCAAGTACTACTGCTGCAAGTCCAAAGACAAACCCCACAAATTGAGTAACTGAATGAAGATAGTACCATAGAGGATCCTTGTGTTTGAAGTATCTTGCAACTATTGCCCCAAAAGGAAGTATTAGACCCCATCCCATTATGGCCAATATCCCATGGTTCTTCTTCATCTGGCCTAGATCACTTGGTGTCCCAGCTGCTGAACCTGTGAAAGAGTAAGTTTAGTCTCTTTCCTTTTAACTTTAATAATGATGGTTGAACCATTATTTTTCTTAACAAGTGATTCAAATTGACCTTTCAAGGAAAAGGGCAATACCTGAAAAGAAATCGAACATGATAGTTGTCCTGTCATTGTGTCGGGAAAGGTGCAGGTGTCTAGGATAAGTAAACCCGAAAGCAAAGATAAGGGGTTGGTGAGCAAGACGGTTTTCGAATTTCAACTGAAAGGCCAAGTAGATTCTGGGGCCGTGAAGAACAACAGCAGCAGGAATACCAGTAAGTGGCAATTCTCCTTTGTCTGCTATGACTAGGGACTTTCTTGAGCCTTGCAAATAGAATTGCTTAATTCTTGCTTGGCCTTTTTTTGTGACCCACCCCACAATGGCACTGGACCCCACCATCATACCATCCTTTGAGAACCCCATTCCCACCCATCCAGTGGTGTATATAGCAGATAATATAATGTTCACTACATTGTCTTCATTCTGTGTATACTGAAAGAAAACAAAAGGAAGTTTTTTTTTATGAGACTCACTGCGACAAAAATCCACTTTTTAGCTTAAGGTATAAGGTTAACAAAAAAGCAACACAAAACCTAGTTACATATCAAAAGAAACTAACAAGAACCCATAAATCAACCCAAAAAAACTGAACCAGAATCCAGATCAGACTAAACTTACCTTTAAAACAAAGGTGTTCCAAATTGGTTTGCATAGAACATTAGATATGTTACTATAAGGAGGTGGCAGAAAACTACTCAAATCATTGTTGCAAATCTGTTTGTCTGCAGCACCAGAACCACCAACAGAACTAGTATCATCATCATCAGCAGCAGCAGCAGCAGACACAAAAATCTCGGACTCCAAAACAAGACTCACAAGAAACAGCCCTACAAGGATCTGGGGAACAGAAAATCGATGGCCCGAATTTGCCATTCCCTGAACCGACAAAGTGGAGAGGAGATTCCAGTCAGGAATAAGTGGTTCACTACGGAGGAGAGTTGAGGAGCAAGCATAAGGGGGTGTGAAAAGGACGGCATATCGATGGAAAGCGGTTGGGATGTTTTAGTCTCTTTGGTTTGAAGGTTCGATCGAATATAGTTTGGTTGTCAAGTGGGACAGCTTAGTGCTTGGTGGTGGTGGGCAATCATGGTTCCCGCCAAATTCTTGTAGGGACTCACTACCAACAGCCTCTCTCTCTAACTGCCTTTTTAAACTAAAACTGCCTTTTCAACTTTGTTACTTAGAGAAGGGAAAACAACTAGTAATAACAGTAATCCGCTGAAACTCTTGGTAATTCAATTATCATGTAGCAACCAATTCAAAAGTGTACAGTAAAGTTCCATTTTCTTGCAAATTCGGATTGAATTACTTAATTATGCCATATAGTGAAGCAATTTAGACAAAGCTTTAGTTCATTTCAAATGAGGTTGGAAAGGTAGAACTTAAAATCAAGTTATCTCACAGCAGATTATTCACGTTGTCGTCGTCGTCGTTTTCTTTTCTTTTACATTTTTATTATATCTTCATTTTCATTATTATTATTATTATTATTTCAATTATTAGTTTTGAAAAAGTGACAATTTTTTTTTTTACTATTTTTGTTTTTTTTTGGGCTGAAAATGATGGTACTTTACTATTTCAGCAAAGAGTATCTATGTTGACTGCCATATGTATATTTCTTGACCATCTTGTAGCTTATATGCCTAGAATAATCTTTTTTTTTTTTTTTTAATTTTTACTCTCTTGAATTTGGCAAAGTGGGTATTATTATTATCCACACTAGGGGAGGAGAAAGCGCAAGAGCGGTTTTAAAAGGCATGACTCGTGAGGTGAAGAGAAACAAAATCGTCCAAATTTGTCTTCTAGGATTAAAGTAATCCAAGTTTAGTCAACCTGTTGAGAATAATTGTGCTAGTAAATAGAAAATTGAAACTTATAACTTCTATCTTGTTTAATGGTTAGTTGGTAGGGCCATGTCACTGGTAAGAAATTGTCTGCTTTGAGGTTCGAATTCTTCTGTGGGGTCCATATCTTTTCTCTCCGTGACGTCTCATGCCTCCACCCTACAGGCTTTGGCAAAACGACAACAAAGTCAGCACACGACATATTGTGGTAAAACGACACATATAATTAGTTGAAAGCGATTCACGACGTTATCGAGTTAAAGTAATTGTGGTGCTCCTAATTTTGGATATATTTGGCATCCAGTTAAAATTTGCTGTCTTATTTTTTTTTTCCTTTTAGTCATACACGTAATTTAAACTCAACAACCTAGACCCAAACCATGTCTCGATTGCTACACAAAGAGGTAACTTCTCTTAGCTGCGAGAAGTACATTTCAATTTATTGAAACAATTGTTATTGATAAGAGAAATAGACAATATATACTTGTGTCCATAATCTAAATGAGTGGCCAAGCCACACTATGAAAAAAAAAGAAAAATAGTATTTTAATCAAAAGAATAGATAATTATACATTTTTATAACTAAATGTGAGTATTAACTATAATTTTTCTTGTAGTATGAGGGGCACAACTTACAATATCTTTTAAGATTTAGTAGCTATACAATTATAATTTTTCTTACAAAACAAGAGTAAATCTAAATTATAATTTTCAAAAATTGAGTAAGAACACGTGCCTCAACTTAACATAACTTCCCTTCAATATTTCTAATACGAAGTTGGTTGTTGTAGCTTGAGGAAAAAACATGTCTTCCTATACATTCCTTGGAAGCAATAAATGCTTCTTTCTTACTCGGGTTTTCCCGGTAATTTTTGCAAAAGAGGTCATTTGCCTTCGACTTCTTCAGAGACAAATAATTCATTTGCTCCAAATTGCTTTTATCTCCCTTTAATGGATGAAATCATTTGGATTGCTCAGAAAATTTTTAAGGATTATCTTTTGACAGGATAATTTGTAAGGAACTCCTATTAAAAAAAGACTTTGGAATAATGGTCAATGGTTAATTTCTTCTTGAGATCTTGTAGCACCCGAGTTTTATTCAAGTGTTTATTAATAAAATCTTTATTTTTTTAGAATTTCCTCTTGCATGCTATTAATTAAAATTCACCTTTGGCTTTTCTAATTAATTTTTCGTTTATTTAGAGTTTGGTTTGAAATTTTTAATGTTTATGTTAGTTTCTTGTTGACAAATTAGTGAAATGTTTGGAATTAATAGAGTGGTCAAGAATGCTGAATGTTTGATTTTAGAACTTGGATGAAATTTGAGTTTCTAATTTTTGAGTATTTGTTTTTTTTTTCTTTCTTTCTTTTTTTTTTTGTATGCATGAAAGGTTTGTCATTATCTAAGAGGAAGAGGACATGTCATATTAAGCTAAAAGATAAAACCAGTTAATATAACATATAGGGTTTAATTTTATTTTTTTGCCCACGAATCATAGGTCAAATTTCATGTTGGCCTTTGATTTTTTAAACGTTGATCCATCAATATGTCCAAAAACAGTCATTTTCTTTTTTCATATGACCGCTAAATTTTGGATCAAAAAAGGCACACGAGGAACATCTACGGCATAGTGGCAGTTAATTTTCTAATTTCATATGTTATGGCACAACCACTAAAAAGAAAATCATGTCTATTGAGACTTTAACTATTAGATAAACGAAAAGAGTACTTTGTGACAATTTGGTCATCAATTGCCCATTCTCCTATGTTTTAAGAGTTATGGAACAAAATAAGTTTTGCACTATAATTAGATAATTAAACACCAAGCAACATGATTTTTGACGAGTTAGACATCTTTCCTTCAAATACTGAGAATGAGTCTGAAGGCATTTGTTTCGATCGATCAAGTATTATCAAATTGATTCCCAAAAGGTACAATTACAATTAATAGCAATTTGAAACTCTTAAATATGTAGAGTCCTGATACAAACAAAATAAAAATTTACGTGATATAATAATAGATTCCATTCACAATAATTTCTTTTCTAATAGTTTAGATGAAACGAGTAAAAAAGCAAGAAACATGACAATACTCACAATTATAGCTTATAACAAGCATACATGAAAGACCCCTCAAGTTTCTGTCCTGACTAATGAAGCATGCAAAGCCATCATATCCAGAAGAATTGCTCCACTTTCATACCAAATAATGCTAAGCCCCAGCTTTCCTGTTTTCATGCAGATGTACAAAATCTGACCAAACAATTTAACTGAAAAAAACAAATAAGCCCTTTTTGCTTCTCAGTTTTTCTCACTGCATTTGACCAATTGTTTCACTTGCTAACACCAAATAACATCCTGAAATCCAATCGATCAACCAGTTGCTGATGATGTATGTATTAATTTTGCAGGCATGAGAGCTATTTAGGCACTCTAAAGATGTGTTCTTCACCACTTTCTTCATCAAACTCAACAACCCATTTGCTCTTATCTACACCCCTCTTCACAGAATTACTTCTTCCCCAAACCCCACAAGAAATACTACTATTACTAGTTCCTCCAACTGCCCAATCTTTCTTCTCGATCTCCAAATCACTTGCCCCAATCATGGTGACCTCCATGCCTTTTCCTATCGGATGCTTCACCGACCTCACGGCAATTCCCTCATCCAACATTCCCCTAACATGACCTTCCAACCCTGTGCTCTCCCCCACCAAGTTATTTGCCACCACCACTGATCTCCTAGGATTAACATCTATCAAACTCAGCAGCCTTTTGTAGTCCTTGTTCTTACAATCAACGAGAGAGAAATCGATGTTCTCATATCGTGGCAAGAGCTTTGAAGGGTCGCCAGTTTTGAATTCCACCAAGTGTTTTAAGCCCGAATCTTTGATCACTTCCTTGGATTCAGAGAGGACTGGCTCTGGCACGATGCAAACTAGCCTGCCTCCAGTTTGTTTCGCGGCTGCTGCCAAGGCTATAGTTGACGGTGAAGCTGTTGATGTCACTTCCACTATCAGCTTGGCTTTCATCCCTGCTGCTAAGGCAGACACAAATTCGTTGCTACCGGGCTCTGGAGTTGTCAATGACTTGCATCTTCTGATCTTGTGATTATTACACTGAAGGAAAAAAAAAAAAAAGGAACTGGCACGTTTAGACACAAATAAGGTAAATATCCATCAAAAGTAAGTATTTTCAGTACTGGGATTGTTATTTTTGTGAAGGAATCAGAAGCTAAAACAAGGAAAATCCACTTCTTAAAAGTTCTAATTAACTAAAAGAAATCGCAACAAAGATGCTCATTTTGGCTGGATTTTTAGAGAAGGCATGCAGTAGGTTAACACATGCTCTTTCTATGAGAAAGGCATAATTCTAGCTTATCTCTAATGAAGCTTCCTTAATTATTAACCCTAATAATCTCCAGCGAAAAAAAATAAAAAAAAAAGAGAGTAAATCCTTGTCGATATAAGAAAATGTTCGACTAGAACTAATTCAATGGAAACGTCACATTTACCTGTTATAACAAGGCCAAAATCAAAGATGGGTAGAAGAATTAATTCAATTTTTTTTAGTTGTTTCTCCAGCAGTTTCTTATTATAGATTACACAAAAAAATAAAAAATAAAAAACAAAAACTTATGGATCATGATAAAAGAAAAAGGGGAAACGAAATTACAAGGGAAACATACAGGAAAAAAAAAGGGTTCAAAAAAGAGGCCTCGTTTCGATCAAGAAAGAACACAATTTAGAACAACGATACGTATTAAACTTTGATCCTCAAATTCTCAAATATAAGATCAAATACACAATCTCTCCGAAAATCAATGATAATTGAATCAATCACAACATTATGTTATCAGAATCAAAAGAGAGAGAAACGATGCCTTGTTCAACATAACAAAAATCAATTGAAACAAATAACAAAAAAAAAAAAAAAAAAGAAAGAAACAATATAAGAGATCTACCGAAAATTAAAACTGACCAGTTTAATGGTATCAAGATAAGCCCTTGTAGCCGATTTTGCAGACCATTCCATTGTCAAACTACTCATAACGAAAACAAAAAAATGAACAGTCTTTAGCCGATCCCAGAGGCTCATATATATATAAATATATATAATTAATCCGGAGAATCAACTATGATACTTAAAGCGAGGTCAAAGAATTGAAAACGATTCTGTTATAATCGCAGTTTTGTTTTGTTTGTTTTGTTTTTTGTGTTTTAAGTGGTTTATGGATAATTTTTTTTTTCCCTCTCTTAAGTCGATCTCGATCGTAAAATGGCGTACTCAAACCGTGTAAAGTTGAAACCGTTACTAAATATAGTGGCTTAAAAAGGGACAAGTACAGCTAATCATACGTATTAAAACACCTTTTATTTCTCCTATGTGACGATTTTTTTTTAACCTTGACGCAAACATTTTTCATCAATAAATGATATATATATATATATATATATATATATATATATATATATATATGTTTCACAATTATATCGTGGGTGGCCACATTCAACGACACTTTGCATGGCCCATTATTTTTTATTCATAAAAAAGGCTTTATTTAGCTAAACAGAAAGTTTTGTTGTTTGTTTGGTTCACATATTTAGACAAGAAGTTATAGGAATTTAAATTTTTATGAGAGAAAATATTATAGTAAAATGGTTTAAATTTATAAAATAAATAGGTAGTATGTATCCTTCAAAAGACAAGTGCTTTTTTTTTTTGAGAACCTCAAAAAATAATTAAAACTTTATTTTTTAGCTATTAAATTTGTATATAAAAAAAGTGATTTTCAACCGATCTAGAGACGACGTGCATTATTCATACAGGACCATACCGGAGAAGACATAAAAATATTAAAAAAAAAAAAGGGAAAAAACCTGAATGTCAATTGAGAATTATAAGAAGTCATTAATGTTCATTGGGGCACTCTTCTTTTATTTAGATTTGACAATATGTTCAAATTCAGTCTTGACAACATGGACATTTCCAATTGGCCATAATGTTCCTTGTTGACGAAAACATCTTAATAAATGAGAAACTTTTTTTCTATAAATAAATAGGGCCTATTGATTGTTCTGTTAAATTCTTGAAAATACAAGGCCTGATTTTCCTTGCAGTTTTTACTCTTTAGTGGTTAACAAGCCCCCTTTCTACAATAGCATCTTTTACGAGCTTAAGCGACTCTGCAATGTCATCACACAACTTGTAAGCATCGGGGTAAATTCTTTCATCCACTGAGAGAACAATGGTCATCTTGTTCGTATAGCTTTGAAAATTAATCATCAACCCCTGCAATAAGTAGAGTACAACATAGCTAGTTAATTATTGATGATTTTTCCTTTTTTTATGGAGAAAAACGTTAATATTGAAAATTGTTTTATAACCCGTGGGGTTATAGCCAAGGACAAAGCTAGAAATTTTTGTCAGAAGGAGCTAATAATTAAAATAAAAATTAAATCAAAATCAATATATATATATATATTAATGTAATACAATTGTCCTCAACAGGTTTTCACGCATTAAAAATGTTGAAAATTTAAAATGAAAGTTTTTTTTAAAATGAATATATGAACAATATGAATGCTGGGTATTTAACTAATGGCTTTTTCATTCAATGCTACAAGATCGAGAGTAAGTAACAATTCTTAGCACTATTCTCCAAAACTCATCATTTTGTAAAATAAAACTATTTTCATCTATTTTAAAAATACTATCAAACGAACCCCTTTGTTTATATTCTTGGCTAATATCATATAAAACATAAGGACTTTTTTTCTCTCCACTCTAGTTTTTATGTCTCTGATATTATATATAAGGCACAAGACAAGACCAAAAAAAAAAAAAAAAAGAGTCGTATAGAAAAGGAAAAAAAGTAAGCTTTTGCTTTTATTTGTCTTTTTATATATAAAAATAAAGGCCTTTACCATGTATTGGGTGCACTTTATTGGGGCATTAAACTAAATTAAATGTCTTTTTCCTTTTAATATTGATTAAGAGTGAGGCGTTTACAATTGGGAGCTATGATTCAGCGGAGGCTATTTGTGACAATACAATCTAATGTGTACATACATCTACATAAAACATTTGAAGGGAAAAAAGTGAGTGCAGGCTTAACCCCCTACTCGTCCTATATGCGCCAGGTTATACCCCATTTTTTTACAAGGGGTAGACCCAACCTATAAGACCTAGTGGGTTCTATAAGTGGAGCCCACATCTTATGACTGGGTGGGTTTATAGTCTCATAAAAACAAATAGTATTGCTAATTAATACTGTACTATGCACAAATTTTACGACTTACATGTGGTTGACCATAAGAAGAAGGGGCCAGGTATTCCAATTCATGGCCGTACATGCCAATCTCCTCGAGTGGTCCGGCTAAATTGGAGAAAACGAATGTGGTGTTGCAGAAAATTGTGTGGGATTGAGCACTTGCTCTCTGATAAAAAACAATGTTATATAATAAGAATGCCATGAGCACTACATGAATCATTTAACAATTAATAGAGACGTCAATAGGGTGGGGCAAATAGTGTCACGCCCAAACTGTTCCTAATTGGGCGGTTCTAATCCGCAATCACACATCAGCTAAAAATTACACTTTTAGTCGCAATATAAAGATCACAATTAATATATCTGTTATATTAAGTGCCAACTTGGTTAAGATGTACCGATAAAATAACACCATAAAACTTGTGATCCATAAAGATACCTTGATGCCAAAAAATCTGAGGACTAAGTTTGCAACAGCAGAAGTGACAAGAACTTCAAGAGAATGCTTCTTTCTATCAATGGTATTTTTGGCTCTGCGAATGTAGTCTAATGGATCATCCCTCAAGCCAATTTCAAAGGGAAGGAGGATATAACCAACACAATTGCCCCATTTTGCTTTAGTGTTATTCTCCATCATATCAGCTAATTCCTGTTTTAATTTTGTTGGGAAAGAGGAAATAAATAAAGTGATACAAAGCCTATATATATATATACATATAGCAATGCATAGCATATATGTAGAGTGAGAAAATTAAAATCATTACTGACCTGTATTCCTGCCGATGGTCTAAGGTTAATAAGCAAAACAGACCTGAGGCGAATATTTTTTGGAAGATTATTTTTGTTCTCGGTTGTCCCTTTGTCATTATTGTTTATTTCACCTATAATACAAAATACAGATATTAATTGGAATTAATTAATTGGCAGTGAACATTATGCAGTTAATTTATTAATGAAAGAAAAACAAATATTTTCATAATTAAGAAAACAGAAGCTCACCATATCTTCTATTGAGATACTTGGACAGACCAGCCTGTGTGATTCCAACGGCAACATCGTTTATTGTCTGCAGGCCAATGCAAAATCATATGAGACCAGGAAAAGTGCTAACTAGTTAGACGCCCCTGGTATTATACCATTTATGACAATTTTGGACCACTAGGAATAATAAAATCGTGTAAACTATAGAAAGCACTGACACACATAATTTATGGCAATTCACCACAAATCTAAGAGACGTCCACTTTCTGGGACGGAGAAAACTGCAAAATAAAATCGTACATCTTTTAACTTTATGTGTTTTATCTACCCTCCAACTAACACTACGATGGATAACCTTATTTGTATAAAAAAAAATTAGGACGATTAATATTATTACAAGGGTGAAACTCTCAAAATACTCTTGATTAAAAGGGTTTTTGGTAAAATCAATTCTAACCAAAACTTTTAATTGTAATAGCATAAAGCTCTCACATGCTGTAGTGTTAAAAAAAGTGAACTACAGTGTAAAACTCTTATATGTTACAGTTTTTAGTTCTAACTACACTTTTCAAATACCTTCTAAATTTTGGTTTGGGAAAAATTAACATGGTAAAACATAATTAGAGATATCAATTTTAATCCTAATTTTTTCTACTAATTTTGCGTTGTCATTATTTTGGCAGTTGTTCATATTTTATTTGTCAACAACAAATAATGACACTTGAAAGTTGCAAAATTTATCAAGCAATGATAATTTAAAGTTAGGAACATTTGCGCGTATAGTATTCATAAAGAGTCGATACCTAATGGCATTTCAGACAAAGGAAATAACAAGCACGCTGCAAGTGGTGGCTTAATTAGCGATGGATTCGTACACGATGCATCAAATCAAAGCCGGTGAGCGTTGAGAAGATAATAATAGTTTTGATAAAACAAAAGGGAAAACTCACGGGAAAAGACCTGTTTGACCCGTTTGGGAGTGTATCTTATTTTTAATTTTTTATGTACATTGCATCGGTTGCTTCCTTCTAGAACAGTCACGCTATGTTTGATGAGGAGTGAAAATAATAAACAGAAAATTTTAGAAACCCATATAATTTAAGTGAAGAAAATAAAAAAAAAAAGTATAAGAGGGTGTTTTTTGTTTATTATATTTAGTATAGATTTCTCTCCTAGTCCCTTAACATATTGGAAAAAAAAAATTGGTGCATTTTAAAGGCCAATTCATTCTTTGCTCTTCGCTCTCTTGTAGAAAAAACATGTATTCATAGGTTTGATGTAATAAATTCGTTACAATATTTTTTCTCAAAAAAACACTTCTGTTTAAATTTATAAACCGATCAGAACAATAATATCAAAATTCACTAGTCCCTTTACCCCTCTAATTCTTTCCATTTACCCTTTTCTACCAAACAAGCCCT
>CAMOHE010052862.1:3786-18891 GCA_946598075.1 Artocarpus hirsutus | reverse complement strand
CCTCCCATACGGGGTACAAAAGTACAATCATTGGCTGATTTGAAAACAATGCTCTTTTAATCTCACTACCTCTTGCGTAGAAGTTTGTTTTTCTCTCTGCTTTGCTCTCTTTGCTCTCCTTTTTCTCAGCCATCTCTTCTTTTTTCCTCTTACTGGCTGAACTCTCTCTCTGCACTTTCACTCCTGATTTTTCTCCACTCATCATTTTTCTTTTATCATTTTCTCTCTGTAAGCTCACTTGGTCTTCATGGACCTGTTTTGGTGTTAACGGAACAAGAGTGATCGTTTTTTATTGTGAACAAATGAGTACTTGTTGGTGAAACCATCATGTTTAACTCGCCGATCAAATTGCCATGGTCTGCCTAATAATAAGTGCCCAGCTTGCATCGGAACCACATCACACAAAACTTCATCTTCATATTTTCCAATGCGAAAAGAAATTAACACTTGCTTATGCACCTTTACCTCACCACTATCATTTAACCATTGCAATTTATAAGGTCGAGGATGCTTACTTGTTGGCAGCCCTAACTTCTCTACCATGGTTGTGCTAGCAATGTTAGTACAACTCCCACCATCAATAATCACACTACATACCTTGTTTTGGACATGGCACCTAGTATGGAAGATGTTTTCCATTGCACCTCTTCTTCTTCTTCTTTGGCCTGCACACTTAGAGCTCTCCTTGTAACCAACAATTCTCCTTGGGCAGTGTACTCCTCATCGTCGGCATCCTCTAATGAAGGCATAGAATCGTTGTCTGAATCCTTGTCGGTTTCAACCTCTCCATTGTCCCGCATCACCATAGCTCGTTTGTTCGGACATTGGCTTGCTATGTGACCCCTGCCTTGACATTTAAAACGTTTAATATCACGATTTCTAGCAGTGGAAGAATCGGATTTACCTTGATTCCCATGGCTGGCCACCTCTTGCTTTTGCTCGGTCTTTGGCTTGGTGTTGGGTTGCTTCTCATCCTTCCTCCATTGGTACATTTTCCAAGCGGATGTACTCAGGTATTGCCTTGGATGTGTGTTACTACACCTCCTCTTAGGTTGATTCTTAATTTTGACAGCCATGTGCACCATGTCATCCAACTCCACATAATGTTGTAACTCAACGGTATTGTGAATTTCTCGGTTCAAGCCTGCCAAAAACCTTGCCATTGTAGCCTCCCGATCTTACTCTATATTTGCCCAAATCATCATAACCTCCATCTCCTTATAGTACTCCTCCACACTCCGGTTGCCTTGCTTAAGATTTTATAGTTTATTGTACAACTCCCGGCAGTAGTAAGCTGGTACGAATCGCTTCCTCATCACGGTCTTCATCTCTCCCCATGACTAAATAGGTCACTCTCTATTTCGTCTCCTATTTATGACAAGTTGATCCCACCAGGTAATAGCATAATCAAAAAATTCAATTACAACCAGTTTTACCTTATTCACCTCGGAATAGTTGTGGTAGTCAAAGACAAACTCCATTTTCTTCTCCCATTCTAGGTATGCTTTAGAATCAGATTTGCCTTGTAATGATGGTATCTTCATTTTTATGCCTCTCAAACTATCATTTTCCCAGTTCCTAACTCCTCTATCCCATCCAAATCTCCGATGACTACCCGTTGTATCTTCTCCTTCATCAAACTCTTCCCCATCAATCCCATAGTAGTCACCAACCCCTCCTCTAACCGGAACCCTTTCCCACCTACGAGCATGAGGAACATGTTGTGGCTGTTCCACACGTGCATTTTCTATCCGGTCTATCCTCTCATGAAGTTGTTCTAACTCTCCTCTCAACAATCGTCTCATCTCCCCTATCATCGCTTCCATGAGGATTTTTGGATCTGTTGCACCAGAGGTACCCTCAATAGTGTTCTTGTTGTTGTTTGACATTTTTTTTTTTTGCAAAAGAAAGTAAGAAACAATGCAAAGGACCTGCCACACTAACTTATGTGTTTCACGCGTGAAATGGTTCACTCAATTTCACTCGTGTTTGCACTCAATACTTTTCAGCTTTTATCCACTCTAAGACTCTCACCTCTCGTGCCTTTTTTCACTCATAAATTCTCACTCAGTTCCTATAAAACTAGCCAAATCAATATCAAAATTTCCTTGACAATTCACAAACAGATTACCAAGGAGGCTAAGAGTATAACAAGCAATGATAATTTGGGCTTTCGGAAATCACACCAAAAAAAAAAAAATGAAATTTGAGCAAAAATTTTGGTCTTAGTAGGGAATTCAATTTTGGGCTTCTAAAACCATGAATAACAAGAATCAAACAAAAAATTTTAAGATGGGTCTCCAGACTTCTTCTTCTTCTTCTTCTTCTTCTTCTTCTTTTTTCTTTTTTTTTTCTTTTTTTTTTGGATCCTCTTGTCTTCTTCTTTCCCTTGTTTTTCTTTATTTTCTTTTTTTTTCTTTTCTTTTCTTTTTGGATCCTCTTTTTTTTTAAAACCCGACTTTGATAATGGAAATCAAGACTCATGAATAATTGAAACAAACGAAAACTAAGGGAATGGATAAGCAAAACTTGATTAGAACCCTCGCTCTAATGCCAAATGATACGACCCCGTCAAGAACTGATGCGACCCTAACCAAAATTGGTCTCCAAGATCAAAATTCCAAATCGGTTTTATATGAAACCGCGACCCGATGTCCAACAAGAAGCACGAACCTTGGTATGTGAGGATGCCATAATCAGCTATGGACGGACTGATTGATAAGTCTATGAACACCACGAAATTTTTCGATAAGTTTGAATAGTTCTTTTAGGAACCGAAGAGAATTGAACCTCAAATTGTGGGTGAAAATTGATTACCATTGAATGAAATTTGTTACAATATATAGCAGTTTCTCCTTTGCGAATTTTAGCTCCTAATTGCCCATGGAATTTCAAGCAAATCAATTACTAGCAAAAAAAATGCCCAATTTAAAACGAATAAGGTAAGTTCCCTAAATGGCTTAAAAGCCTTAAAATAATATGAAATAAAAAACGCATGTTTCTAAAAACAGGAGACTAGACAATAAATAGATAAATAGCTAATCTTCTTGCCACTTGTCACCTCAAATTAAGAAAGTAACTAAAATGGAAAGTAGCTTGATTTATTTGCAACCATATAATTACTCGGTCCCTTCTAGAACTTGAATCACGCATTTGTTGGTCTAGATGTCACATGCAATTCCCTCAATGGGCCTCCATGCGATAGCTTGAGTCCAAGATGCTTGAATCAGCCCAATAAGCATTTCTTTGAACTTCTTTGCATGAGCTCTTATAACCGGACCAATGGGAACTTGAATTGGATCTAAATATGTCTCATCCCACGTGCTCTTGCTTGTGCTACCGATGTCCTCATCAACTTGAATGACTTAATGAATCACGAACACGACTCCTAACTTGTGCATCTCCATTGCTTGCATCATTCTTGCCCTCTTGAAAAGGATTTGTCCATCAAGTTTGTAGGCATAACATTAAAACTAGCACTAACACCATACTCACCTAGCAAGTCAAGTTTGTAGGCATTGTCATTAATGCGTTCCACCACTTGAAACGGTCCTTCACCCCTCAGAAGGAGTTTTGAACGCCTTTGTTTAGGGAAACATTCCTTTCTCATATACAGCCACACCCAATCTCCCGTTTCAAACACCATCTGCTTGCGGTCCTTATTGGCTTGTCTTGTATATTGCTTGGTGCGCTTCTCTATGTTTTGTCTCGCCTTCCCTTGAATTTGCCTAACAAAATCAGCTTTTTTCTTGCCATCTAAGTTAACTCGTTTGTTCAAAGGTAAAGGAGTTAAATTCAAAGGAGTCAATGGATTGAAACCATAAATAACTTCAAACGATGAAAACTTAGTTGCAGAATGAACACATCTATTATAAGCAAATTCAACATGCAGCCAACAATCTTCCTAGGTTTTCAAATTCTTTTGAATGAAAGCACGTAATAGAGTAGATAAAGTCCTGTTCACTACTTCAGTTTGACCATCAGTCTGCGGGTGACAAGTAGTAGAAAATAATAGCTTAGTCCCCAACTTTGGCCACAAGGTCTTCCAAAAGTAACTTAAGAACTTCACATCTCTATCCGAAACAATACTCCAAGGCATACCATGCAACCTAACAATCTCCTTAAAAAACAAATCAGCTATATGTGATGCATCATTGGTTTTATGACATGCAATGAAGTGTGCCATCTTAGAAAACCTATCAACTACCACAAACATAGAATCTTTCCCCCTTCTAGTCCTAGGTAACCCCAACACAAAATATATAGAGATGTCAGCCCAAGGTTCTCTAGGAATAGGAAGTGGCATATATAACCTATGTGGTTGCACTTAGACTTAGCTTGTTTACATGTAATGCATCTCCCATAAATCCTCTCAACGTCATGCTTCATATGTGGCTAAAAGAAATGCTCATGCAAGACACCTAAAGTCTTAGCTACTCCAAAGTGACCCATCAAACCACCGCCATGTGCTTCTCTAACTAAAAACTCACGAAAATAAGAATGAGGAATGTTAAGTTAATTTTCTCAAAACAAGAAACCCTCATGTAAGTAGTATTTCCCACATGCCCCCTTTGTGCAATCTTTAAACACAACTCCAAAATCAGAATCCAATGCATACAATTCTTTAATGTACTCTAATCCAAGCAACTTAGCATCAAGGGTTGAAAGTAAGGCGTACCTACGAGATAGTGCATCGACAACTACGGTTTCCTTACCTTGCTTGTATTTGATCACATATGGGAATGTCTCAATGAATTCTACCCACTTGGCATGGCGTTTATTCAATTTGCGCTGCCCCTTTAAATGCTTCAAGGATTCATGATCCGTGTGATTGACAAACTCCTTCGGCCAAAGATAGTGCTGCCAAGTCTCTAAAGTTCAAACCAATGCATACATCTGCTTATCATAAGTGGGATAATTTAGAGCTTGCCCACTCAACTTCTCACTAAATTATGTAACCAGTCTTCCTTCTTGCATGCAAATGCCTCCAATACCTATACCTAAAGCACCACACTCAATTTCAAATGTTTAGTGAAGTTCGGTAAAACAAGTAGAGGTCTGTTTGTTAACTTCTCCTTGATTAGTTTGAATGCCTTCTCTTGTTCCTCTCCCCATTTAAATGGAACATTCTTCTTGATGACTTCAGTCAAAGGTATGACAAGGCTACAAAAGTCCCAAACAAAACACCGATAGAAACAACCCAAGCCATGAAAACTTCTCACTTGCCGTATAGTTGTAGGAGTTGGCCAACCTTGGATTGCCTTCACCTTTTCCTCATCAACCTATATAACTTGCGCACTTACAACAAAACCAAGAAATATAAGCTTATCTGTGCAAAAGGTACATTTATTGAAGTTAGTAAAACAACTTTTCTTTCCTTAAAACATCTAAAAACAAGTTTCAAATGTTCAACATGATCATCTAAGTTTTTGTTGTGATGAGGACATCGGTAGCACAAGCAAGAGCACGTGGGAAGAGACATATTCAGATCCAATTCAAGTTCCCATTAGTCCGGCTACGAGAGCTCGTGAGAAGAAGTTCAAAGAAACACTTGTTGGGCTAATTCAAGCAACTTGGGCTCAAGCTATTGCGTGGAGGCCCATTGAGGGAATTGCATGTGACGTCCAGACCAACAAATGCGTGATTCAAGTTCTAGAAGGGACCGAGAAATCATTTTCGTAGAATCAACAAATAATTAAGCTACTTTCCATTTCAGTTACTTTCCCGTTTTGAGACGACAAGTGGCGAGAAGAATTAGCTATTTACCTATTTATTGTATAGTTTTCTTTTCTTTTAGAAAACATGCATTTCTTTTATTTCATATTATTGTAAGGCTTTTAAGCCATTTAGGGAACTTACCTCATTTGCTTTAGATTGGGCTTTTTTTTTGCTGGTAATTGATTTGCTTGAAATTCCATGGGCAATTTTGATGAGGACATCGGTAGCACAAGCAAGAGCATGTGGGATGAGACATATTTAGATCCAATTCAAGTTTTCATTGGTCCGGTTACGAGAAATCGTGCGAAGAAGTTCAAAGAAACGCTTATTGGGCTGATTCAAGCAACTTGGGCTCAAGCTATTGCATGGAGGCCCATTGAAGGAATTGCATGTGACATCCAGACCAACAAATGCGTGATTCAAGTTCTAGAAGGGACTGAGTAATCATGTTCACAGAATCAACAAATAATTAAGCTACTTTTGCTTTACTTTTGATATAAAAAAAAAGTCTATTTTTTTCATATTTTTTGTACATAAAATATTCTCTCCCTCTCATTCCTTTTTTTATTGTGGCATAAACATGTATGATGAGAGTAAAGTGTAAAAGTTACTAATTAGTATAGCGGAATGTTCTTGTCAAAAATTCATCGAATACTAAGCATAAAAAACAGAAATAAGAGCAAATATTAGTCCAAGCAAAGCTACGTAAAAGAAGAAACATAAAGAAATTCTTAACTTGTTCAATCAGGAGCCTACTTCCAAAAAGTTGCTTAATTCCGTCAAAAACCTTCTCTTCTATCCCTGAAAAATAAAAACAAAAACGAAAAGCTTTTTGTTCACTTTTAATTTTATATTAAATATTCAAAATCATGAACAAAAAGGCTGTGGGCTAAAATGGTTTACTCAATTGATGGAGAACGTAGAGCTGAAGAAGACGTCCGGTCGACCAAGCTTATTGCCGGTCAACTGGTCGGCTGAGCTGTTAAAGACGGGAACTTTCTTGATTGTTATCAAGTTCAAATTCTAACCTTTTTTAATTATTGATTTTGTTCCCCATTATCTGATAAGATTTTATTCTGAATTCAAGATTATTTTCAGTTTATTTTAATTTTTCGAATTATGGATTTCTATAAATAAGCTAGATTAGTTTATTATTTTCATTCATTCAGTTATCAATAAAATTCTAGAAGAGTTTTCTCCAATTTTTCTTGTTGCTTTGTATTTTTTTGAATCGACAAATTACCCATGCGTTGTTTTTTGGTATTCCGTGTGAATTAATGGACTGCAAGTTTGTTGTACATTTCTGTTACATTAGTTGGCATCAAAGCCTTCATCATGACTTGCTATCATGCTGCCTCGTCATTGCCAAGAAGCCCGAGAACCCAGCGATAGAATGGCAAAACTCCATTAACAAATTGCACAAGTACAACAATCAATCATGGCAGAAGTCCTTGCCACCATTGGGGCCAACAACCTGCCACCAATCTGAGGTGTTGCTCTACGTCTAGCTCACGCTGAATAAACTGAACCTGAAGACAAGGAAGATGACCTCTACGCGAACCGTTTTGCACAGTTGCAACCTACAACCCCACTCTGTAGTGTGCTCGCTGCCGCGCCACCACTCGCTGACTATGCCGACCAAGTTTGCATCCTTCACTGTGCCAATGTCGTCAAAGAAAATTGCTGTTGGAAGCTGGGTTTCAACTCGATATTCCTGAATTTTATGAAATCCTTTAATCAGAAGGATTTTTGGATTGGATTGGAGCCATAGAAGAAATTCTCGACTCCGAGTAAGTCCCAGACCATAAACAGGTCTCTCTGGTCGCTACCCTTTTTTAAGGCTATGCCATCACTTGGTGGTTGTAACTCGAAGTCACCCGCTCCTGTTCCAAAAAAAGATAACATTGAATCATGGGAGAAGTTGAAGAAGCACATGAAGTGCATATTCTTGCATCATAATTATCTGCAAACTATGTAACAGTGGATCCAGAATTTATGACAAGTAAATTGAATGGTGGACGAAAATTATATTGAATTTTTCAAGTTGTTTACTCAGAGCAAGATTACCGAAAAGTTTCTTGTTTTATTGGCAAACTTCGACGATAATTCTGAAATATTTTGAATCTCTTTGATTTGGCAACAATCTCTGAAACCTATCAAAGAGCCTGATTGATTGAACACCAAAATTGGATCGTCTTTGCCCTTTGATACCCGCCAACAACCACTCATGCACCAACAGCCATCGCCCCTCGTGCTCCTACAACCACCACCATGCTCACGCCATCTGCCACCATCGTTTCCTAAACCAGTACCCAGCTACCTATGGCGAGACCACCTACAGCTGCTCCTGCTATGGCTTATAGCCCTTTGGTGTTTTTCTTATGGAGAGATGGGTCATCGTCAAACCATGTGTCTAAAATTTGGACGTCCAAGCATCTTGGCTGAAGGAGTAGAGATGGAAGAACTCGATCTTTTTGATGACGTCTAAGGCAAAGAAGGCAATAAATAAGAAATAGTTGAAGAAGAAATTCTTGAAGAAGAAGTTTCGGGGGATTTTGGCCCTTTACTTTTGATTTGTCGTAGCTGCCTTACTCCAAAAGTTACCAAAGACTCATAAATTGCAAACAAGTCTTTTTCATTCTACTTGCATGGTAAATGGAAAAGTTTGCTGTTTTATTATTAACTTGGGGAGTTATGAGAACGTTGTCTCCGAAGAAGCTGTTTGGAAGCTTGCCTTAAACATAGAGCACCATTCCACACCATACAAGCTCGCTTGGTTGAAACAAGGATGGGAAGTTCCTGTTTCTTATCGGGCTCTTATTTCTTTTTTGGTTGGAACTACTATCTATATAAGATTTATTGTGATATAGTTCAGATGGATGCATGTCGCATTTTCTTTGGATGTCAGTGGTAGTTTGAAAGACACATCATCCACGATAGGAAGACCAATACTTATAGCAGCCCTAGTCGACCACCCTCTATAGACCCGGTCGATCACCCTTGCATAGCAGAGTTGACCTATGCCCAAATCAATCCTCTTCCTTACTTGATCCATGTTTGATTCTGCTATACAAGAAGTGGGCATTATGTATGCACTAGTGTTATCTCCAGCCATCTATTCAATGCTTAAGAGAGTGCCACTTGGAATTCAAACTCTTCGCCATGAGTTTTCTAATGTCTTTTTGGAAGATCTTCTTGATAGGTTACCTCTGTTATGGATATTCAAAATCAAATTGATCCCATACATGATGCCACGCTTCCCAATAAGTCACACTAGTAGATGAGTCTGAGTGAACATGAGGAGCTTCGTCAACAAGATGAAGAGTTGGTTACAAAAGGCTACTTGTAGGAAAGCCTTAGTCCTTATGCTATCTATAACGCCTCAACCCCCTATGGGCCCACCTAAAGGGACCCCGGCATAGTCGGGTCTTATACTCATTACACATACATACTGTCTTATTTGGGAACCTAGTAGCCCTTAGGGATATCTTCACATCCCCCAACACTTGAACCCAAGACCTTCCTGTTTATAAGGTTCTTAAGTCAAATGTCACCAATTGAGCTCAAAAACCTTATAAGCAAGGAGGTCTTAGGTTCAAGTGTTAGGGGACGCAAAGAAATCCCTAAAGGCCACTAGGTGCCCAAAAGTGACAGTACGTATAAGCAGCGAATATAAGACCCAACTATGTCAGAGTCCTGCCAGGTGGGCCCTTAGGGGGTTGAGGCGTTACGCCGTCTCCATACTTCTCATTCTAAAAAAGGATTGCTCATGGTGAATGTTTGTGGACCACCCCACTATAAACAAGATTATGGTTTGATATCATTTTTTGATTCCTTGCCTTAATGATCTCCTTAAACAATTGAGTGGTGTAACCATCTTTACGAAGTTAAATCTTAAGAGCAGGAATCGTTAAATCTGGATCGACCTGATGATGAATGGAAGGAGACATTTATGACTCATGAAGGACTTTTTAAGTGGTTGGTTGATAGCACATAATTTCACATTATTCTCAAATCATTCTTCCATATTGATACGAACCCCATCAAGAATTAACGTGACCCTAACCAAAATTGGTCTCCAAGATCGAAACGCCTAATCGGATTTGAAATGAAACCGCGACCCGATGCCTAACAAGAAGCATGAACCTTGGTATGTGAGGACGCCACAATCAGTTATGGACGGACTGATTGATAAGTCTTTGAACGCCACATAATCTTCCGATAAGTTCGAATAGTTTGTTTAGGAACCGAAGAGAATTAAACCTCAAATTGTGTATAAAAACTTATTACCATTGAATGAAATTCGTTACAATATATAGTGGTTGCCCCTTAACGAATTTTGAGCTCCTAATTGCCCTATTGATTTCAGGCAAATCAATTACCAGCCAAAAAGATGCTCAATCTAAAGCAAATAAAGTAAGTTTCCTAAATGGCTTAAAAGCCTTACAATAATATAAAAGTAAATGCATGTTTTGTAAAAGAAAAAGGAAACTAGACAATAATTAAGCAATTAGCTGATTCTTCTCGCCACTTGTTGCCTCAAATTGGGAAAGTAACTGAAATGAAAAATAGCGAGATTATTTGCAACCATAGGATTATTCGGTCCCTTCTAGAACTTGAATCATGCATTTGTTGGTTTGGATGTCACATGCAATTCCCTCAATGGGCCTCCATGCGATAGCTTGAGCCCAAGATGCTTGAATTAGCCCAATAAGCATTTCTTTGAATTTCTTCACACTAGCTCTCGTAACCGGACTGATGCAGCTCAAGCTCACCAAACAACTTCAAATGATCCGTTGAACTTTCTAACAGGACCAATAACAAGAGCTCGTGCCAAACGCATGAAAGAAGCCCTAAATACTCTTATTCAACGAACTTGGATTAAGCAAGCTACAAATAACTCGGGCATAGGCGTGCACACCATGAAAGCTATGGATGAACACATTTGTGCTATTCAAGCTCAACTTTGAATAATCAAGTGGATCAATTCATCAAATTTGGATTGCGTATTCTGGGGTTCGAATATCAGATTGCTTGTGGGTTTTCAAGGCTTAGATCCTTGTAGGTTCGCATCATTTAGTATCAGAGCTTTGGTTGCCGAACCAGGTTATATCCTTTCTTTAATCTTTGTTTTGTCGATTTCGATTCTGTTCTTGTATTTGTCTTCATAGCTGCGCCTACATCTAAGGGAAAATACAAAAATTGTTATTCATCTCAAAAAAAAAAAAAACTAATATCCATGGCTATTCCATTGAAATCTGAAATCTTCTTGGATCTTTATTTTTCTCAAATCAGATGAATTCGTGAGTTTAGTTTGATATTTTCTATGAGTTTTGTTTGAAATCTGTCCGTGGGCATCCGAATCTATTCCATTGAAATCGTGAGTTCATCTCACATCCGAATCTATTCTGTCTGTGTGTTGACAGTATTGTTCAATTGTTGTTTCTGTGGAATGCCTTTGACTATGACGTCGATATAAGAAAAAAAGAAAAGAAAAGAAAAGAAAGAAGCAAGAGGATCCGAAGGGAAAAAAAAAAAAGAGTCCATAGACCTGACAAAAAAATTTTTTCGTTTGTTTCCATATATTCAGTCCATATTAAGCTAGAAAAACACTTTACTCCATAGCAAAAATTTTTTTTTCGTAAATTTTGCTTGAATTGGTGAATTTCCTGAACCTTATTGAATTCTATTGTGTTCCTTGTTCTTTGTTCAAAACCGTGAACCTTGCATTGATTCAAGCTTATCTTCCCTTTTGTGTGCTTCATATTGCTTCATTCTCTATTCTTGCCGTCCCTTTCCCTTCTTTGTTAAACAAGTCATTTTTACATTCCTAAAAGTGCATTGGATCTGCTAGGTTTGTGGAAGCTCTCGGTTAAGTTTGTTTTAGTTTAAAAAAAAAGTGCATTGGAGGAAGTTTGTAGTGGAAAAAGGCAAGAGTGTTTATACAAAAAAAAAAAAAAAGCCAGAAAGAGTGAAACACGAGTGTTTAACATTGTTTGAGTGCAAACACGTGAGGGAGTGTGTGAGGACCACTTTTAAAATCGTGTTTTCAAGAGCCAAAATGTCTGAAGCTGGTGAAACAAATAATGGGCAAAACCAACCAGATTTGGCATTCACCTTGAATGCCATGCAACAACAGTTTTAGCGTATCAATGTGGTGCTAAGGGAAATGAGAGATAACTAAGCTGAAATGAGAGATAGGATGGGAAGACAAGAAGAAGGCTTGATGGGTAGGATAGCAAGGGGGCATAGGCGAGTGGATGAGCCTATGGAGGAATTTGGTAGTGAACATGACGACATAAATGAGGGGGTTTTTTATTCTGATTTTGGGAGTGAAAGGAGTAGACATAGGAGGGATAGGAGAGTGAGGGAAAATAGAAGAAATGAAGGTAGGAGAAGAGATGGTGTGGATAGAAACCTTGGGAGCATTAAAATGAAGATACCCTCTTTCCAAGGAAGAAGTGATCCCGAAACTTATCTTGAGTGGGAGAAAAAAGTAGAGTTCATTTTTGAGTGCCACAATTATGCAGAGGAGAAGAAGGTTAAGTTGGCTGCAGTTGAGTTCACCAACTATGCCATTGTATGGTGGGATCAATTAGTGACCAATAGGAGGAGAAATCATGAAAGACCCATAGAAACATGGGGGGAGATGAAAGCCTTGATGAGGAAGAGATTCGTTCCTAGCCACTACTATAGAGAGCTTTACCAGAAACTACAAGGTCTAAGACAAGGGTCTAAGAGTGTGGAGGATTATCACAAGGAGATGGAAGTGGCAATGATTAGGGCAAACGTGGAGGAGGATAGAGAGGCTACAATGGCTCGATTTCTACTTGGTTTGAATAAGGAGATTGCAAATGACATTGAGATGTACCATTATGTTGAGTTAGAAGACATGCTGCATATGGCCATTAAGATAGAGAAGCAATTGAAGAGAAAGGGGGCAGCAAAATTCTCAACCAATTCTAGCTCACCTTGGAAACCAAATTGGAAGAAAGACACCAAAAGAAAGGAGGAGACCAGTAAAGGGAAGGAGAAAGAGGAAGCCACAATCAAAGGCAAAGGTAAGACCATGTCCCAACCCTCTAGAAATAGAGAAATCAAATGTTTTAAATGTTTGGGAACAAGTCACATTGCCTCACAATGTCCAAATAAAAGAACTATGGTCTTGCGTGCCAATGGAGAGGTAGAAACAGAAAGTGAAAGTGAAAGTGAATCCATTCCATCACTTGAAGATGCTGATGATGAAGACATTGTGTATCCCGATGTAGGAGAGATTCTTGTCACAAGACGTGCACTGAATTCACAGGTTAAAGAAGAGAAAGATGTGGACTAGCAAAGAGAGAACATTTTCCATACCCGATGCAGCATAAACAACAAGGTATGTAGCATGATTATAGATGGGGGTAGTTGTACAAATGTTGCCAGCACTACCTTGGTTGAGAAGTTGAAATTGCCTGTTATCAAGTATCCCAAGCCTTATAGGTTGCAATGGTTGAATGAGTGTGGGGACGTAAAGGTGAATAAACAAGTGTTAATATCCTTTTCTATTGGAAAATACAAGGATGAAGTGTTGTGTGATGTGGTCCCCATGCATGCTGGTCACATATTATTAGGCAGGCCTTGGCAGTTTGACAGACGTGTGATTCATGATGGGTTCAAGAACAGATACTCATTTGTGAAAGATAAACAAAAAGTGACTCTTGTTCCACTTACACCTAAGCAAGTACATGAAGATCAAGTGAGAATGCAAAAAGAGAGTGAAAAAGAGAAAATAAATTTGAGAGAAAAAGAGAGTGGAGTTGAGAGTTCAAAAAAAATAGAGAGTGCAGTGGCAGAAAAAGAAACATGGCTACATGAGAGAAAAGAAAAAGAGAATGAGAGAAAAGAAAAAGAAAAAGAGAACGAGAGTAAAGAGAGAGGAAAAGTGAAGAGAAAAGAAAAAATGAGTTTCTATGCAAGAAAAAGAGATGTGAGGGACGCTTACATTGCTGGACAGCCAATGATTGTACTTGTGTACAAAGAGGCTTGCCTGGCCACTAATGATCTTGACCCTTCTTTTTCTAGTGCTGTTGTTGCTTTGTTGCAGGAATACAAGGATGTGTTTCCAGAAGAAACTCCTAGTGGGTTACCTCCCATACGGGGCATTGAACATCAGATAGATTTCATTCCTGGCGCTGCCATTCCCAACCGTCCAGCCTACAGAAGCAATCCTGAAGAAACAAAAGAGCTTCAAAGACAAGTTGAGGAATTGATGCAAAAAGGGTATGTCAGAGAGACATTAAGCCCTTGTGCAGTTCCAACACTTCTAGTCCCAAAGAAAGATGGTACTTGGCTTATGTGCATCGACTGTAGAGCAGTTAACAATATCACGGTAAAGTATCGCCATCTCATTCCTAGATTAGATGATATGCTAGATAAATTACATGGCTCTAGCATCTTTTCAAAAATTGATCTGAAATCTGGATACCATCAAATTAGGATGAGAGAAGGAGATGAATGGAAAACTGCTTTCAAAACAAAGCATGGTCTTTATGAATGGCTGGTTATGCCATTTGGACTCACAAATGCACCAAGTACTTTTATGAGACTTATGAATCATATTTTGCGTGAATTCATTGGAAAATTTGTTGTGGTGTATTTTGATGACATCTTGATTTACAGTAAGGATTTACATGAACATTTGAATCATTTGAAATGTGTTCTTGATGTGCTAAGGAAAGAAAAGTTATTTGCTAACCTTCAAAAGTGCAGTTTTTGCATGGACAATGTTGTTTTTCTTGGTTTTGTAGTCAGCTCACATGGGATTGAGGTTGATGAAGAAAAGGTAAGAGCCATCAAAGAGTGGCCTACTCCCAAAACAATCACTGAGGTAAGAAGTTTTCATGGGTTGGCTAGTTTTTATAGACATTTTGTGAAAGATTTTAGCACACTTGCAGTACCACTCACTGAAATCATAAAGAAATCTGTCGGTTTTAAGTGGGGGATTAAACAAGAGTATACATTCCTTACTATCAAAGAGAGGTTGTGTTCTGCACCATTACTTGCATTACCTGACTTTAGTAAGACTTTTGAGATTGAGTGTGATGCTTCTGGAGTTGGAATAGGTGCTGTCTTAATGCAAGAAAAGAGGCCACTTGCTTATTTCAGTGAAAAGCTCAATGGGGCAGCATTGAACTATCCGACATATGACAAGGAGCTCTATGCAGTTGTGAGAGCATTGGAGAGTTGGCAACATTACTTATGGCCCAAAGAATTTGTCATCCACACTGATCATGAGTCCCTGAAACATCTCAAGAGCCAAGGTAAGTTGAGTAAAAGACATGCTAGGTGGATGGAGTTCATTGAAACATTTCCATATGTGCTCAAGTACAAACAAGGTAAGGAGAA
>CAMOHE010052860.1:29979-59359 GCA_946598075.1 Artocarpus hirsutus | reverse complement strand
GGATAACGCATATAAGAGGATATCACTACTCCTAAAGAGGAGCTATGGATTCCATATCTATGAATAACAGGTCTACGTCATCAAGAGTCATGCCTCCAACGTACCGACATGCATACCACTATTAAGATGTGGGTGTCACCCTTTGGCACATCAAAAGACACAAGTCAAGACAACGGGCCCACTAGTCATCTCAGGATTAAGATGCAATACAAATGATTGTCTAAAGTGAATCGATTTGTCAAGACAGAATTATTAATCCAAATCAATTCACTTTATGTCCCGATCCAACACATCGTCACCTATGACAACGTGCCAATGTTTCTATTCACGGAGTCCACCTCGATGGTCAAGACAAACCATCTCCCAATAGGGATATAGACAACATAACAATCTTTACATGAATAGAGCGCCCAACTTTATTCCCTCGATTGTGGATCTTATGATTTAGACCGTCATCTTAAGAATCGTGTCTTCTGCATAATTTGTTCATCATATGCACAATTCTTAAAGGTTTAGACCGACAGTCTCAGACTATTGTTTGCTTATCATACATTCAACAAATATGAACGTAAAGAGGATAATATTTGGTATATAAATAATAAATTCTTTATTGATAAAAATGTCTCCAAAAACTCATTACATTTTTACTCCATTAGGGCATACATGTCTAACAGAAGTTGCCTCTTCGAGTTCTTCATCACAACGAGAAACTGTTAATTTTATTTCAACTCTTCGAAGTGGTAAAACTGTTGATTCAACTTTGAAAAATGTGGATAAAGTTAATAATAATGAGGGAAGTTCTAAGGAAAAAAAATGTTGTTTCTAAAAATAAATTTGTTCCAAAAGTTCCTTTTCTATAAGCTTTGCTTTCAAAAGAGATTGATTAGAATGCTAAAATTTTTGAACTTTTCAAGCAAGTTAAGATTAACATTCCATTTTTAGAAACAATTAAATAAGTTCCATATTATGCTAAATTTTTGAAAGATTGTTGCAAATTAAGGGAAGCATAATTGACTAAAACTGCATTTTTAGCTAAGAATGTTAATTTCATCATTTAACATGATTCACCATTGAAGTACAAAGATTCAGGCTATTCCACAATTTCTTGTATCTAGGAAACATTCAAATTGACTATGCATTGTTAGATCTTGATACTAGTGTCAACCTTTTGCCTTATTCTGTCTGAACTGAAGCCAACTTCTGTTACACTTCGTTAGCTAATCGTTCTATGAATATTCCAAGAGGAATAGTTGAGGATGTGTTAGTTTAAATTGATAAGTTTTACTTCCAAGTAGACTTTATTGTTTTGGTTACACCACCTATTTCTACTTCAAATTTTAAGTGCCTGTTATTTTAGGTTGTCCATTTCTTGCAACTTCAAAGGCCTTGATTAATTATAAAAATGGCATCCTGAAATTGTCTTTTGGAAATATGACTTCTGAATTCAATGTGTTCAATATGTTGAAGCAATCTACTGATTTAAAAAATTGTGAAACTGAATCAATTGAGAAGATCAGTCTTTGGCTGATGAAGCATATGAACTTGCAAATCTGATGTTGAAAAAAGGAGACACTTGTAAATCTGATTCTTGAAAAGATAAGTCTGTGAATCAAGATTTTGTTTTTTTAATTGTCTTGATCTAGAAAAATGTGAAGAAAGTGCTTAGAAAATTTTGAAAAGAGTTCATTTATATCTAAACATTATTAATGTCATTTTGAATATCTTTTTGGTCTAGATAGTATGCATGTTGACCCATTTTCAACTATAACCTAATATTTTCTTTTATTTTCATTTTTGTTTTTGTTTTTGTTTTTGTTTTAGTGTGTGTTTTTATTTTTCTTTTGTTGTTGTTTTTTCTTAAAATTCAAAAAAAATGATTTTTGAAAAATTCGTTAAAATGGTTGAGATTATAAAGGAGTCATGTTTGATTAGTTGGTATTTTTGTATCAACAGCCTTTAGAAACACATTTTAATGAAATGGTTATGAATCAATTTTTTTTGAGTTTTAAACTTTTGTAAATTTTAATTTTAATCAAAAACAGAAAAAAAATTGAAAATTTTAAAAATATATAAAAATAAAAAAATAAAAAATAAAAAATATTTTAAATTAGTTGATAATAAATGTTAATAGTGCTTAGTAATCCATTAGGTTACTTTTACTTAGCCCATTATAGTTTAGTCCACCACTATTTAAACTAGTGTTACACGCATCTGTATAGTTTTCCTCATGTCTAAAAAGTAAACTAACCTTTGTTTATATAACTTGTCATAGTGCATCTAGGCTCAAAACTCTTTGCTCTTTCTCTTTCTAAATTATACTCTCTAATCTCTTGAATTCTCTCTATCTTCTCTCTAGAATTTCTAGAAATTTTCCAGAAATTCTTCAATCTCTTCTCTCTTACTCCCACAAAATCTTCTCAATATTCTTTCAAATCTACCCAAAGCTTTTAGATCTTTCAAGAATTTCCTAGTTTTTAAGTTTGCCCTCAAGAGTCTCATCTTTCTCTCTCTCTCTCTCTCTCTCTCTCTCTCTCTCTCTTATCATGAATCCTAAGTAAGAGCGTCTTAAGAAATATTTTCTTTCACTTTGTCAAAAGAAATTATAAAGAAGTACAAAACTAGAATTACTCGTCCTTGGGTACTTTCTCATTTTAAACTTCCAAGTGACATTAAAGTGTATATGAGGGTCTTGGTCATCCTAGTGATGTAAATAATATAGGTCTATATGGGATAGGTACGAGTCTATGTGCTAGGAAAAGAAAAGCCCAAGCCATAGCTTCAAAAGTGTTCCCATCAAACTTATGAGCGTAATTGTAAATCAAAAGGTCTTGTGTCTAGAGAGGACAAAATACTCTTCTATAAGGATGACCTTTCAAAAAAAAAAAAAACTTAGATTATCTTCACAATCTTTTTCTAGAACATCCTAGTGGGTATGTTTAGGGAGCAATCTCTAGACTCTAACCTCAATTTCATGCTTTAAAAGAACGTCTTAGGAATCTGATGTTAAAAGACCCAATTGTTCAGTTTGTAAAGACGTTAAAAGGGAAGCAGACTCCAGATCCCACTAGTTTGAAGTAAGTTCTATAAAGTTTTTCTTTGTTTTTTATGTGTTTTTCCTTTCTTAAAAAATTGTTGAAAATGTTTTCCAGAAATGTTCTCATTTTAATTTAAAAAAATAATCAAAATGGCTGAGTGTAGGAATTTTTTGGAGACGTATTCTAATGAACATAAGTTTTCTTCAATCCATTCTCGAATAGAATTTCAACAACAAAAAATTTTTTGTTCTTATGTGATCTTTACAATAAATGTTTAATAATTACAACTGTACAGATCATCTTTTAATAATAATATGTTGACTTTTCTGTCAGTTGCATTATTTCCTTCGATAGGTATTTTATGTGCCGTGTAAAATAAGTTTTGTCTTGATTTTTAAAATTTGATCCCATTTTGTCAAAAGTTGTATAGCAGTGTCTTGTTTGTCCAAAGTTGAATAGTTCTTGTTGGTAAAATTTTCAAAAGTCCTACAGTTATGTTATATCTATTATATCTATCTTCACCTATCTATTTGTCTTGGATCACACTCAATCATGTATTATATCCCATTCATTTTAGGTTTTACTTAGACCGGTGTAAAAAGTTTTCAAGTCATAGAAAAAACATAAAATTATTTTTTTTAAAAAAAGAGCGTTAGTTTCTTAGAAACCATTATAGAGTCCTCATCTAAATCTTCTCAATGTTTCAAAAACATTTATGTTTTGTGGTTCTAGTTCAATAAAGTGCATTGATTATTTAAATGCTGCATTCCATTTAGAGCAAGTATTGACTAAGAAAAAGATAAATCTTGTATATGAATGGGGTAGTCTTGGTGTAACAGGAACTATCGTAGCCGAAGCCAAAGTAGGAGAAGTCTTAGGCATTATCTCTCGTTTTCTTGTTCAAGATAATCTTTGTGGTAAAACCATAGTGTAATACCCAAGCATTTTTAGTGTGTTAAAAATGCAATAAATTAGGGATTATTGTTTAATCTAGTTTATATGATAAAGTCTATAAAAGCAAAAAAAAAAAATGAGGTTTCTAAAGGTAAAAAAAATCATGCCATAGCCTTAAATAAAGAAGGAATTATATGAAAATAAGCTGGAAAGCTTAATTGTTGCAAATTATGTTGCAACAAATGTTAAGATAAAAAATACAGTTTAAGAAAAAAGCTGTATAACAATATGAAAAATTAAACAACATTAGAATAATGCAGTGTAAGGAATTACACTGATAAAGTTATGTAGAATGAAAATCACACTACAGAAGTAATAAAGTGTAAGAAATTGACTATTTTAGGTTAAGTAATGCAGAAAGTGGACTGTTTAAGTTAAAATAGTATAGGAATAATACTGTTTAGAGAATATGGATGAATAAGGAATACTGTAGCATATGGAGAACATACTGACGATATAAGAAAAAAACTGTCAGTATAAATTTAGATTATACAAAGTTAGATAATATTGGAATTACATTATATGCTGGATATAAATAAGTATGGAAGGTTGTCAGACTTCATGAAATGTATAGAAAAGAATACTAGTAGTACAAGAAAAATACTGCTAGTATAAATTTAGACTGTGTAAAAATATGGGACCCATCATTGGACACTCAAATGGATGAGAACCTGCCACCACAACCCCCTTTATGTGGACCAATTCCACCATGCCAAAATTACCCTAATTTTTTAACAAAGATGATAATGCTGGTAGTCATCAAAAATGGTGAAAAATTACCAAAATACCCCTTGAAGTGGCAATTAAAATGTTGCCAAAATTAGGCAAATTTTAGCCCCCAAATAATGGCAAGTGATGACTAAGGGAGGTGAATCATCAAAGTTATAAAAATCAAGCTTTGTTTAACATTTGTTTCATGAAGTAAGAAACCAAAAAAAAAAACCTCATCCTTTTCCTCCAAAAACCGTCCCCCTCTAGGCATCTCTTTCTCAAATTTTGATGAAATTCAAGCCTCTAAGTTATGATTTGAAGCAAAAGTAAATGCAAGGAAAAAGAACAAAGAAGTTTTAAGGTAAAAGTTCAAGCTTTTTCTTATGGATTTTGGTGATTTTTTTCATGCTTTAGATGGGTTTTGATTAGGGTTTTGTCATGGTTTTTGTGGAGAAGACATGACAAAGTTTGAGCTTGGCAAGGGAGGATCAAAAAGGTTCACAAAGTTTAGGCAAATTTCTAAACTTTCCACTTGACAAGTTTATGTTACAACATGTATACCAAGTGTTTAATGAAATGTTTAAGCTATGGCATGTAAAATAGACATTATGGTATGATTGGTTTATGTTTTAGATTGATGATGATGATGATGATAGAAACAAACAAAATAAGGGTTTTAGGTTTAAAAGTGGAAAATTGTTAAAACTTTGTATTTGATGCAAAGTTTAACTAGTTTCAAGGGAATGGAATTTTGAGGACCTTAGAGGCCAAATTATGTTCTAAATAAGATCTGGAATTTACAAGCACAATGAAGGAAACAACTTTTGTGGAATAAAGTTTTGTAAAATTCCAAAAGGAATAAATTACAAAGTTTTGTTAATTCTCGATAGATTTAAAAATCAGCCAAAAAGTCCAGTTTAACTATGAAATTTCAAGAAAGTTAAAACACAAAAGTTGTGGAACGCAACAAAACTGTTAGGATAACATGGACAGTTTTCCAAAATTTCGTTCGGTTTAGGAGTTATGAAATTTATGAAATTTTGGGCACAAAATATCAAGAAATGAAAATGTTATGAAAAGTTAGGAATTTGACCAAGGAGCTTTTGTAAGTTTTGTTCTATAACACCCATTATTTTAACAGAAATAATTTTGCAAATTATTATAAAAAACATGTTAATTTAAAATTTTGTTGCATTTAAAATTATTAAGTTGTTTTTATTGTTCTATTTATCACGAAAATGTCACTTTGGCATTTTCTATCAAAAAGTCTCCAAAGGAGACATGAGGATATCTTTTTCAACTACTCTTGACCTCCTTTCTTTATTTTCTCTGTGACATGCTCTAACATGTCTCCTCCATAATTGCTTTTATCACTTCTCTTCAAAGACTTCATCTTTTCTTCCTTTTTCTCCCACGGTTCCCACACTCTTCTTCACATTTCTTTGCTGAAGCAAAATACTTAGAAAACTTCTTCAAGACAGCTATAAAAATCAACCACCATCACCTCTATTTAAGTAAGAATTTTAGCCATACCAAAGTCAAGGAACCTGCTTTAAAGCCATTTCAAGCTTCCAACTAGCCATAATCTGAGCTTAGAATCTTCTGAACAAATTTAGTCTTTCATTTATAAATTTTTATACTCAAGGGTTATTCAAATTTGTGTTCTTGAACTTGTGTATATGTTTTGTTGCTATTTTGGAGCATATGTTTAAAGTCTAAGTGTATATGTCGTAAACAGAAAATTATATTGTTAAACTTTGTAATACCTCTATGGGTAGTGGCTCTTTCTTGAAATTCTAGAATTAAATAAAAATGAATTTTTGTAAATTGGTTTCTATGTTTAAAAAATAGACATCATAAGCTTTCCAACGAGCTATTATAAGCCTAAATCGGAGTTGTATTTTATTTTCTATGAATTTTTTAATTTTTGGATTGGAAACTAGCAAACCTGCCAGTGACAATATACCGCCTGTTTATCTTAAGTAAACCACTTGTTAACCAGTGTGCTAATTGTAGATAGTAAACCTGCCCTTTTTGTACAAGTATACTGCCAGCTTGTCATAGTATACCAGCTACTAACTTCAACCAAGAACCCAACTTTGCTCACCTCCTAATTCCTTAACGTCCTGCAACCTTTCCAACACTATCCTAAGTAATTTATGAATCTTATTAGGGACTAAAATATATAGATAACTTGTATATATTTTATATTGTGTTCAGAGAAAAATTGTTACTTTGGTATTCAAAAAGAAATTTGCATAAAAACTTTAATAGTACACTAGTGAGATGGATTTACACTTGGTTTATTTATGAATGTGGTTGTATGTTGTGCTTTAGTTTTAATTGTCTTTATGCATGCCTTAGGATCAAGGGAGTGTGGAGCTAACGTTAATTGATTCTAAGATTAAAAGATTATTAATAAGCTTGGAAGGTAGGGATTCTATTACTCATCTTTTGTGAGGTTTTGATAAATTAAAATTTGTTGTTTTATGTTGCAAGATATGTATATACTATTTTGAATGTATATGATTATATATATAACATGATGATGTGGAACTCGTCCTGTATTGTACAACGAGGAACATAATGATGTGACACATGTTATAAATCGAAAAGCATGGTTAGGAAGACTAACTCTATAAATAACGGATGAATATAGAGAAATGGTGAGACGTGAAGAGGGCGACAGTTACGTCCTTAGGCACGAAGGTGATGATGCTCCCTTGGGTCGAAAGTCCCAGAATACACTGTACAGGAATCGACTTAGTGAGGACTCAAGGCTTGATGTCCTCTTACCGGAACACCCTTGGAATGATTAGAGGGTAGCCAAGCGGACCCATTTATGTTTCTTTGAGTTGAGTGATATGATATTCTATTGCACGGTAGATATAGATAAGTATAATTGAATCCTGATTAAATATGTGTATATATATATATATGTATGAAACTTGGTAACAATGATAATAAGATATCCACCAGAATTGAACATGATAGTATTAATGAATAATGATTATGAACTAACCATGTAGGTTTAAATATGGTAATTGTAAAAACCTAAAGGTGAGTAATAGTTTTCCCTACTGAGTATGTTGTTGCTCATTCCCTTTTATTTTCATCTTTTAAGACTCACTAAGTGTGAGGTGGCTACAAGAAAAATAGTTAAGGAAGCTATGTAGCTATATTACGTTGGGATTACTTCAATTGTAAGAATGTTCTTCATTATAATGTAAGCATCGATTGTTACTTTTTGTGACTGTATTAAGATGTGTTGAGGGTTGAAATAATGATGATGATAGTTTTATATTATTAAAATTTAAGGTGCTACATTAAACTGTGGTTTATTTATTTGTTTATGTTTTTTTTAAGTCCCGGACAAATTACTTTGATGTTTTATTTTTATTTAATAAAAACTGTTAACCCCTACTTAGGGGCGTTATAGAATTTTTGGTATCAGAACTTAGGTTCGTTTAACTTAGGAAATGTAGCACCACTTTAAAAATTTGTTTTTGAGATAGTTTTGAAGTTGAATTTTCATTGTCATCATTGAAATAAACCTTTAAGTTGATTTATACAGTTCAGAAGGATGTAAAGTGGAAAGGCCCTAGAATGAAAATATTAACGGTTATGTGAGTACGACAATTATTTAAAAGGAAAGTATTAATAGTTATGAGGGAATAATAATTCTATGGGATAGGTTTATAAGTAGTATGCTTATGAGAGATTTGTATAATACTAGGATCTATAAGCATATCTAATTCGTATAGAATGATGAGAAATTCATGTAGATACGAGGATTTAAGAGCCTTTTCCTTGTGAAAAACAATAAGAAATATAAGGCTTTGTTTGTTGATTTCAAAGTTTGACATAGATGTGCCAAATTCTTCGTAAGTGATTCTGACCTAAGTAATGATTATGTGTGGATTGGGTGGAGTACGTAATTGTCAATAACTTTTCTTGAAAGATTTATTTACTTGAGGAATATGAGATAAGTTAGGAATCCATGGTATTGAATCTTGAGTGAGATAAATGTTAGATTTTTGGTCTGTTGAGATTGTGTAAAGGCAAGAATGCATGAATTTGAAGGTTGAAATATTTTGTTGCGTACATTGTATTTAAGTGTATCAATTAATCTTTATGAATAGATGCAATGTGAAAATAACCAATAGGAATTTCCTTAGGTAAATCATAATAATTAGGGCATCAGTGATGATTTTTTATCTTTATAATGAAAGGTTTAATCTTTAGATGCTTAAATGTGAATCTCTTGGTCACCTGAGGTTTTGTTATATGAGAAAATTAAAGATTGTATAACTAAAATTGTAAGGAAAAGTAGATGTCCTTAAGTAATAACATTAATAGTCCTTACTCTTTAATGTGGTCTAGGTTGGAGGACATAAATTGTATTGATTTCAAGGTTGGTCACCAGAATTGAACATGATAATATTAATGAATAATAATTATGAACTAACCATGTAGGTTTAAACATGGTAATGGTAAAAACCTAAAGGTGAGTAATAGTTTCCCCTACTGAGTATGTTGTCACTCATTCCTTTTTATTTCATTTTTTCAGGACTCACTAAGTGTGAGGTCGCTACAAGGAAAATAGTTGAGCAAGCTATGTAGCTATATTATGTTGGGATTGCTTCAATTGTAAAGAATGTTCTTCATTATAATGTAAGCATCAATTGTTACTTTCTATGACTGTATTAAGATGTGTTGAGGGTTGATATAATGATGATGAATGTTTTATATTATTAAAATTTAAGGTGCTACATTAAACTATGGTTTATTTATTTTTTTATGTTTTTATTTAAGTCCCAGGCAAATTATTTTGATTTTTTATTTTTATTTTCTTATCTTTATTTTATTTAATAAAAACTCTTACCCCCACTTAGGGGTGTTACATGTTCCATACGAAAACCTGAACATTATGATATAATTGGTTGCTTTTGGTTCCGAGGGCAAAAATGTATATATATTTGTATTTCAGGCCAAAATTGTAAACCTATGCAAAAACTAGGTTTTCACTAGGGAACTTTGGTTCCCTACACTACTATAGGTAGTGAATAATCATAGATACTAAGTTTTAAAAGATTTAAAGTTTATTCAAAGAAAGAATAAAAGAAAAACGTTAACAGCAAAATGGTCATTTATGAAAAAGGGCCAAAACGGACTCGAAACGCTCAATGTCGGGAAACATTCCTAGTGGAAATTTTTCTATAATATGTTGGTAATGAAATGGTAAAGTTAAGTAGTGAGTTCAATAAAGTTACGAAAAAAACAAATTTAAGGGTAAAATCTTCATTTTTAAGAAAACGGCTAGAACAGAATCAAACACTTTGAATTAGCATAATGCTCTTAGATGGAAAATTTTTCGTAATACATTAAGTAACGAAACCACTAGTGAGACAAGAAATTTAACTAAGGGACGCTTAAGAACAAAGGTAACCTAGTGGGTTACAAAATGAAGTAAAGAAAGAGGTAACCTGATGGGTTACAAAGCTAAGCAGAAAGAATGATAACCTGGTGGGTATATAATTAAGTAAAGGGAAAGATAACCCAGTGGATTACAAAATTAAGTAAAGAAAATGATAAACCGATAGTATACCAAGTTATGAAAAAAGGGAATGAAGGTTTAATGTTTAAGTTATGTTATCAATTAAGTAGATTGGTTATAAAAGTTAGCTAATTAGTCAGATGTCATATGATCAAGACACAAAGGCCGACTAATGAAAGGAAAAAAAAAGATCTGGGAGGTTAGAGCTAGAACCAGGTAAGTTCAAACCTTACCTATGACATGAAGTAAATGATTTTCAAATTCATTTTATATGTTTGCAAACGTGTTTGCAAATATTATACAAGTTGTTTTTAAAGTACGTTTTTACTAGTTATGAATGAAGTTTTATAGACTAAGTAAAAGTTTGCAATATATTTGCAATAATTATGTTTAAAGTATATTTGCATTTTTTTAATGCATAATGTTTTACAGTTTAAATTATAAGTTTTATGTTGCATTTATTATGCAATAAGTTTTACAGTGCAAGTTATGATTTACAAATGTGTTTGCATATGATGTAATTGCATTTGATATGCTCACTCAGGTTAATAAGAAGGTAAAGTAAAGATAAAATGAAAGTGTCATACCAATCTTCTTAATGTGAGGTATACAAGTAAAGTTAAAGTTTGACCTCCTTGATGTAAGGAACATGACCTCGGTGTTTGATGGTCTCAAGTCTTCCACAAGGGAAGCATTATGCTATGTTCTCATGATTAATGATGTTGGTACGAACACTAAAGTAAGATAAGGAAAGACAAGGAACAAAGATAGAAAGTTAAAGTAAGAAAAGAAGGTTCATAATATGCTCATAATTGAAAGTTTATAATTAAGCGTAAATAGAAACTTGCATTTTGATGTTGCTTGTTCTCCTTGTTATAAAATATTTTTATGTTATGAAACACATTATGAAACACATTCTGAGGAATGTTTTATGTTAAATGTTTATGATAAACATTTTCATGTTTATAAGAAAAGGTTTATAAATAACGTTTTATAAAAAAATTCAAGAAATGTTTTATGAAAAACGTTTTAAGAGAAATGTTTTTATGAGAAAAGTTTTTAAAGCATGTTAAAATGATTTGTGAGTTTACATTTGAACTTACTGAGCAAAAGCTCATTAAAAGTACCTTCATGCTATAGGTAGTCCTATAGGTGACTAGTAGGACCTATTAGAAGAGTTGGGTGTTACAGAGGGCAGATACGAAGATTTAGGTATGGATGCCATTACGGTATGCTTTCACTATGTAAATAAAAGTTTTCTCGCTACTTGATATGGTGTTTTCAAAGTCTTAAGAAAATCAAAGTTTTAAGAAATGTTTTCAAAGCTTTAAGATACATTTTACAAAATGTTTTATGCAATTATAAAGTGAAGTTTTAAGCTAGGATTTAATTAATGTTTCTTGTAAAGTTTTAAGAAATGATTTAAAATGGTTTTAAAGTTAAGTGTTAAGCAATGTCTCAACTTAAATTGCGACAGAAGTTGCAACAGTTTTTATAAACGTTTTAAAGGATGTTAAAAGAAAGAAAAAAATTTTAGCATTTTTCTTACTAAGTAAGATTGATAATTAAGAAAATGATGTTTAAGAAAGTTAAGTGACTGAGCGAAAAGGCGAGTCATCATAAGTGGTACCAGAGAAGTATCCTGCCATCCCATCTCGCACTGTCATATGCCCGCTACACCATAGCTCAAGTAATTAAGTTAAGCTAAGTAAGAAGAAGAGTTAGTATTTAACGATTACGTGTTTGTATCGGGTATATAGCCTTTGATGTCGGCACTTCTGGATGAGCAACGAGAAGGTAAAGTTCTAAGGATGAACATAATGTTAGGTGTTATAATGTCCCTGCAAGTCAATGATGGTTATCGTCCATCAACGGTATCAAGTCAATGATGATCAAACATGATCAACGATGGTCAACAGATGGTTGATGGCTCAAAAATTAAGAAGATAAGCTCATGACACATTACAATGTTTTTGTGCCCAACATTATTTTCTGTATGAGCTAATCTACTCTGTTAGAAGTCATTTAGTATTGACTATATGCACAACGAGAAAAGCAAATCAAGATAACGGAAAAATGGAGGTTTGAAAGTGATTTTTGGTGTTCTATGGAACAAAAGTGCTTGAGAGCAACTAGACTTTAGATGACTGACTATGCGATTCTTTCAAGCTTAAGCATTCCGTAGCTGAGCTGAGACATACAAATGAGCTCGTAACTGCCCAGATGGCAATCACGATCAAGATAATGATGCCAAATCTGTTAGCAAAAACTCACAGATTGGAGGATGGAAGCTGGAGATTTATACATTATGAGGAAAATTACAAAGAAATGTAATTTTAGAATGAATATAGGACTAGAAAATTATGGATTTATGGTCGAATGACCCTAATATTTGAGTCATGATGCAATTTGAATGGAAATAAACCCTATTTTCAAGAATAGCATTCATTGGTTGAATGCTAAACCTTTAAATGAAGGGAAACTACGCTTGAATGTTGAAATATCAGAATTGTGCAGCAGAAGTGTAGTGTTATAATTCAAGGAAACATATCAATGAAATGATGAAAGTTTATGAGAGACTAAGTTAGTGACGTAGATTTTATTAAGAAAGTAATGATAAAGAAAGTATGTTAAGAACCGAAAGGGCAATAAGGAAATGAACTACTCGTGAAGGTTCTAATTTTCGAGGGCAAAAATTTTTAAGGAGGGTAGATTGTAATACCCAAGCATTTTTAATGTGTTACAAAATATAATAATTTAGGAATTATCGTTTAATCCAGTTTATATGATAAAGTCCATAAAAGTGAAAAAAGGGACTTCTAAGGGTACAATAAATCATGCCATGGCCTTAAATAAAGAAGGAATGATATGGAAATAAACTAGAAAGCTTAATTGTTGCAAATTGTGTTGCAACAAATGTTAATATAAAAAAATACAGTCAAAGAAATATACTGTGTAACAATTTGAAAAATTATACAATATTAGAATAATGCAGTGTAAGGAAATACACTGATAAAGTTATGTAGAATGAAAATTACACTACAAAAGTAATACAGTGTAAGAATTTGATTATTTAAGGTTAAGTAGTACAAAAATTAGACTGTTTAAGTTAAAACAGTATAGGAATAATACTATTTAGAGAATATGGATAAATAAGGTATGCTGTAGCAGTATGGAGAACATATCGACAATATAAGAAAAATACTGTCAGTATAAATTTAGACTGTACAAAGTTAGATAATATTGAAATTACATTAGATGGTGGATGTAAATAAGTATGGGAGGTTGTGGGACTTGATGAAATGTATGGAAAAGAATGCTGGTAGTATAAGAAAAATACTACCAGTATAAATTTAGACTATGTAAAAATATGGGACACCTGGACACTCAAATGGATGAGAACTTGCCACCACACCCCCTTCATGTGGACCAATCCCACCGTGCCAAAATTACCCCAACTTTTTAACAAAGATGACTAATGCTGGTAGTCATCAAATATGGTGGAAAATTACCAAAAATATCCCTTGATGTGGCCAATTAAATGTTGCCAAGACTAGACAAACTTTAGCCCCCAAATAATGGCAAGTGATGACTAAGGGAGGTCAGTCGTCAAAGTTATGAAAAACAAGCTTTGTTTAACATTTGATTCATGAAGGAAGAAACCAAAAAAAAAATGCTCATCCTTTTCCTCCAAAAACCATCCCCCTCTAGGCATCTCTTTCTCTTTCTCTTTCTCAAATTTTTGATAAAATTCAAGCCTCCAAGTTATGATTTGAAGAAAAAGTAAATGCAAGGAGAAAGAATAAAGAAGTTTTAATGTAAATGTTTAAGCTTTTTGTTATGGATTTTGGTGATTTTCTTCAAGCTTTAGATGGGTTTTGATTGGGGTTTTGCCATGGTTTTTGTGGAGAAGACATGACAAAGTTTGAGCTTGGCAAAGGAGGATTAAAAAGGTTCACAAAGTTTAGGTAAATTCCTAAAGTTTATACTTGAAAATTTTATGTTATAACATGTATGCCAAGTGTTTGATGAAATATTTAAGCCATGCCATGTAAAATGGATATTATGGTATGATTGGTTTATGTTTTTGATTGACGATGATGATGATAGAAACAAAAAAAGTAAGGGTTTTAGGTTTAAAAGAAGAAAATTGTTAAAACTTTGTATTTGATGCAAAGTTTAACTAGTTTCAAGGGAATGGAATTTTGAGGACCTTAGAGGCCAAACTATGTTCTAAATAAGGTTTGGAATTTACAAGCACAGTGAGGGAAATAACTTTTGTGAATAAAGTTTTATAAAATTCTAAAAGGGCTAAATTGCAAAGTTTTGTTAATTCTTCGCAGATTTAAAAATTAGCCAAAAAGTCCACTTTAACGATAAAATTTCAAGAAAGTTAAAACACGAAAGTTGTAGAACGCATCAAAACTGTTAAGACATCATGAATAGTTTTCCAAAATTTGGCTCGATTTAAAAGTTATGAATTTTACGAAATTTTAGGCACAAAATATCAAGAAATGAAAAAGTTATAAAAAGTTTAGAATTCAACCAAGGAGCTTTTGTAAGTTTTGTTCCTTGCAAAAACCTGAACATTATGGTATAATTTGTCATTTTTGGTTCCAACGGCAAAAATGTATATATATTTGTATTTTGGGCCAAAACCATAAAATTGTGTGGAAACTAGATTTTCACTAGGGAACGTCGGTTCCCTACACTGCTATAGGCATTGAGTAATTATAGATGTTAAGTTTTAAAAGATTTAAAGTTTATTCAAAGAAAGAATGAAAGAAAAACGTTAAGGGCAAAATGATCATTTTATAAAAAAAGGCCAACATGGAACCGAAATGCCCGATGTCGGGAAACGTTCGTTAGTGGAAATTTTTTCGTAATATGTAGGTAATGAAATGGTAAAGTTAAGAAGTGAGTTTTATAAAGTTACAAAATGGACGAAAAACCATTTAAGGGTAAAATCGTTATTTTTTAGAAAACGGCTAGAACGTAGTCGAACACTCTAAATTACTATAGCGCTTTTAGATGGAAAATTTTTCATAATATGTTAAGTAATGAAACCACCAGTGCAAAGAAAAATTTAACTAAGGGACACTGAAGAACAAAGGTAACCTAGTGGGTTACAAAATTAAGTAAAGAAAGAGGTAACCCGTTGAGTTACAGAGCTAAGCAGAAAGAATAGTAACCCAGTGGTTATATAATTAAGCAAAAGGAAAGATAATCTAGTGGATTACAAAATTATGTAAAGAAAAGGGTAAACCGATAGGATACCAAGTTATGAAAAAAGGGAATGAATGTTTAATATTTAAGTTATGTTATCAATCGAGTTGATTAGTAATAAAAGTTAGCTAATTAGTCGAGTGTCATATGATCAGGATACAGAGGCCGACTAATGAAAAGAAAAGGAAGGATATGGGAGTTTAGAGCTAGAACTTGGTAAGTTCAAACCTCACCTATAGCATGAAGTAAATGATTTTTAAATGCATTTTATATGTTTGTAAAAGTGTTTGCAAATGTTATACAAGTTGTTTTTAAAGTACGTTTTCACTAGTTATGCATGAAGTTTAAAAAATAAAGTAAAATTTTGTAATGTATTTGCAATAATTATGTTTAAAGTATATTTGCATTCTTTAATGCATAATGTTTTACAGTTTAAATTATAAATTTTATGTTGCATTTGTTATGCAATAAGTTTTACAGTACAAGTTATGATTTGCAAATGTAATTGCACATGACGTGATTGCATTTTATATGCTCACTTAAGTTAATAAGAAGGTAAAGTAAAGATAAAATGAAAGTGTCGTACCAGTCTCCTTAATGTGAGATATACAAGTAAAGTTAAAGTTTGACCTCCTTAATGTGAAGTACATGACCTCGGTGTTCGATGATCTCAAGTCTTCCACAAGGGAAGCATTATGTTTATGATCTCATGATTGATAATGTTGGAATGAACACTAAAGGAAGATAAGGAAAGATAAGGAACAAAGATAGAAAGTTAAAGTAAGAAAAGAAAGTTCATAAGTTGCTCATAATTGAAAGTTCATAATTGAGCATAAATAGAAATATCATTTTGATGTTGCTTGTTTTCCTTGTTGTGAAATATTTTTATGTTATGAAGCACATTCTAGGGAATGTTTTATGTTAAGTGTTTATGAAAAACATTTTTATGTTTATAAGAAAAGGTTTATAAATGACGTTTTATGAAAAACATTCAAGAAATGTTTTATGAAAAATGTTTATGAAAAAAATTTTCAAAAATGTTTATGAAAAACATTTTAAGTGGAAGGTTTTTATGATAAAAGTTTTTAAAGCATGTAAAAATGATTTGTGAATTTACATTTGAACTTACTAAGCGAAAACTCATTAAAAGTGCCTTCATGTTGTAGGTAGTCCTATGGGTGACCAGTAGGATCTATTAGAAGAATTGGATGCTACGGAAAGTAGATGAGAAGATTTGGGTATAGATGCCACTATGGTATGCTTCCGCTATGCAAATAAAAGTTTTCTCACTATTTGATATGGTGTTTTCAAAGTCTTAAGAAAATCAAAGTTTTAAGAAATGTTTTCAAAGCTTTAAGATACATCTTATGAAATGTTTTATATAATTATAAAGTGAAGTTTTAAGCTATGATTTAATTAATGTCTCTTGTTAAGTTTTAAGAAACAATTTGAAATGGGTTTAAAGTCAAGTGTTGAGCAATGTCTTAACTTAAATTGCGACAAAAGTCGTAACAGTTTTATGAACATTTTAAAGGATGTTAAAATAAAGAAAAAAATTTCAACATTTTTCTTACTAAGCAAGTAAGATTAATATTTAACGAAATAATGTTTAAAAAAGTTAAATGAGTGCCTGAAAAGGCGGGTTGTCACACATAGTAATCGTAAAAATAGTCAAAAATATCCCTGAGCATTTAAAACTCATGAGTCGTCACTCAGATGCTGTTATTGTTTTACCAGGAGGTTTAGTAACTCTAGAAGAAATGTTTGTCTATCTCTAAGAGTTTGCTGTAAAAACCTCCTTGGATTGCTCCTCTTTCCTTTTTTTCTTCTTTTTTTTTAGTGGTTGTTGACTTTTTAAATGAAAAACTACTAGAAAAATTGATGATTTAAACGGTAGAACTGCTGCCTTTTTATAGGCAAACGCTTTGATAGACAAAACGACAAAAGCACTATAATTCTGAAAGAGTGGTTGAATGATTCAGCTACAATCTTGACAGATCAGGTACATGACTCAGCTCATGCTTCAAGAATTGAAGCAAATTGATTGAGTTTTTTATGTCTTTTCTTTCCTCGGTTATTGCTTCAAGAAACATTTACAGCCTTGAATTGAATCAAAACAAAAGTTCTGATTTCCCTCTGCTACCATGAGAATGCATTTGTCTGCATTTAAAAATATTTTTTCTTTCTTCTCTTTTCGTTTACTAGTTCCAATTGGTGAGAACGTGAGTTTTGGTTTATAATTAGGTGCTTCACGGCTAACAGGAGGGCAAAAATGGTGAACTCTGGGCCTTTGATCGCATGATCCGATGGCTTAGAGGCAAGGACATGTGGCGGGCCAGCTGAGGCTTTCAGACTATCAATTCGGTCTTGTCTGTGCATCTGACGGTTTAACTTAGGCTGCACACAACTGCTGTGCGCACGCCCATATATGGTTGAAGCGGAGGCTGAGCAGCCCACGTGATGTGGGCCCAGACTATGTGGCTTGGCTCCAGTGACTCGACTCTAGGTTAGCTCCATGCACAACAAGGGAGGTGCTCGGCTTGGCTCAAGGATGCTACTTAGCTTGATTTTGGTTAGCTCAAAAGTAGCTACTCAATATTTTTCCAAACTAACTCTGTCACTCCCAAAGTTGATTTTCTTGTCTTTTTTTCTTCCATTTCCACCCCTTATTCAAACATTCACACAAATTAGCTCAGAAAAATTTAATTCTTTTACAACATAAAAATTACTAATAATATTAATATTATTTAACACACATTTAGCACTAAACTAAAATTAAAAATTTAAATCAAAATAAAGATTAAAATCAAAATCAAACTTAATTAAACTTGTTATTTAAAATATATTTTACAAAAATAAAATAATTAGTATTTAAACACATTTCTAGAAATTACCAAAAATACAATTAAATACTAAAAACATGAGATTAAATGTATTTTGTATGGATCACACTAAAATGTTAGAAACATACAAAAAATACTTGATTAGCGGTTTTGATAACAAATAAAAGAATAAATCATTTTAGACTCAAGACCATGTACACTTTTATGTGTTATCATTAAACTAACTAAATTAAGTGAGCATTTAACAAAACAAACACAAACTTGATGGCTTTGTGAAACACAAACTCGAACTCAATGACACTAAAATTGTATATCTCAAAATTGACAAATAAATTATCCTCTCTGAGCATTAAAAGCCATAAATCACATTCAACTAATTCATTTCTCAGTAAATTAGAAGCATTAAGCAAATGATAACACAAATGAATTGAAATGAAAATATATTAACAACTATCCAAGTATTCCAAAGATAGTTTAAATAGAGCTACAACCTAAAAAGAGAGACTAGCCAAACATAGAATATTCCATAACTAACAACATCAAGAAATCCATAAGTGTAAACATGTTCGTCATGATTCCACAATTACAAAATCCCAATGAAAATCAAAATGAAGAAGAGATTAAGAAGAAACTCTAGTTGAGGTGATCTTTATGGCTTCAAATCTTCAAGAATGTCAAAGAAAATCTTCGAAGAATATTGGCCTCCAAGCTCTTCTCTCTCTAGAATTGTGTGCCTCTAAAATCCTCTTTGAAAAATTATGTCCCATTCTCTAGGGTTTTTGGGTGTTAAGGCATCATTTTAGCTTCAATTAAAGCTATTGAATCAAGGAATAGCTCAAATCAACCCAAAATTAGCAACCAGCAAGCCCTAATATGCAAGGGGCCAGCGAGCGGTGCCGCACCAACTTGTAAAGCTGTGTGGCCCACACACCTATGTGGTGTGGCTGTGCAAGGCCTTACATGGGCCTGCGCACCTTGGTTGCATGGCCGCGCAAGGCTCCCTGCCTTGAAATGCCTATGGTCACATGGCTTACACTCCTTGGTTGCACAATCGCACTATGCTTTCAGCCTTGTTGCTCTAAAACACTTCAAAACTCCACTTTTTGAGCCAATTTTTCACTAAAGTCCAACTTTTCTTCATTTCTTACAAAATAGCACAAAAAAATCATACTAATACCAATGCTTGAGGTTTACACAAATCTTTAAGCTCAAAAGCACTAGATTTGTGAGTAAAATAATCATTCATCACTCCCTTAGCTAATATCAAATCTTCTTGAAGACACCCATGGTTCTAAGGTTATGATCTCCTCATGGGAAGAAATCACTGCTGAAATCTCCTATGATGCAGAGAGATCTAAAGATCTCTGCTTGCCTCGTCATGGCTGCATAGAGACATTGAAGAGGTCTCCCCTATGCGAGGAGATCACGACATATTTTTGTTTTTTTCTTTTCTTTTTTCCTTTATTTTTTTATTTTTTATCTATTTTTTAGTTTGATCTAATTACTTGTATAGTTTTTGTGCATTTTTGTGATTTTCTAACAACAAAGATAGGTGTGGGGTTGTCAGTTTTCGTGGTTACTTGCTGGTAACTATGCAAATGCTAGTAACTATATTAGATACCAATTGGTGTCCATGGTAAATGGCGGACACCTTGAGGGTATATTGGTTTTGTGAAATATAATATGATGATATGACGTGTTATTCTTAACAATTTTTTTTGAATAGTATAAATCAATCCAAGCTTTTTATTGTGGCATTTATATAGAATATTTACCGTACATGTCACCACAGACAAGTGGGGATGAATTTCTACCACAAAGAAAAACTTCTACTATTTCTACCATGTAGCAGTATAAAATTTTAAATTTAAAGACATAATTACCCTCAAATATGTTAGATCTTTCTCTGATTAGGTTTTTTTTCCCACTTCACCCTCTTTCTTCTACTTCTCCCTCTCTCTTTGTTTCTCTCACGGTCCCCTTCTTCTCCCATGTCTCTCTCCCTTAACTGCTCAACCATCATATATTGTGCATTGTTCTTTGTTGTATTGCACCTCTCCTATCAATGACAAGCTTAGATGGTGAGAATTTCGAGCTTTGCCATGCCTCAGCCGTCATGAGAAGGAGATTTAGTGCCACCATTGGAGCTCCTCCATGAGCTTAAGTCAGATCACCATGTTATGTCTCTCCCATCAATGACAACCTTAGCATCACATGAAGGACATCTAATGCCGCTGTTAAAGCTCCTCCACAAGCCTAAGTCAAATCATCATCTTGAAGCGCGACTGATCTTCTGCCATTGTCACCTAGCCAAACATACAAGAACACCGCAATATTCTTTTTGTGTTTTTTTTCTATTTTTCGGAACAAATTTTTTCTGATCTAATCTTAGAGGTTACAATTTTTTGTGTTTTTGTGTTTTTCTAGGTGTTCTAAATTTTTAGTTAATTTTTTCTAAATTTTTGAATAATTTTTTGAATTTGTCACCATCGAAAATGGAAGTTTTTGGTAGTTACTAGTTGTCGTGCTGTCGATCTTGATGGTGACCAGTCAGTGACAAGATGGATATCGAGTGATGTCATAATGGATACTAACTGGTATCATGACAGATACCGATCGAATACTAGTATCATAGTTGAATACTAGTTAGTATCTTAGTTAGATACCAATGTCATAGTGGCTGTCGATTGGATACCGAATACTGACTATTAATCACGTTGGATGCCGAATACTGGCCCGTCCATGGTGGATATTGATGGTGGATAGCGAATACCAACTAATACTTGCTATAGATACGATTTGGTACCTCAAGTGTATATTTGGTATTAGAAATATAATGTGATGATGTGGCATGAAATTCTCTACAGTTAACTTTTCAATGGAATAAATCAATCCAAGACTTAGTTTTGTAGCATTCTTGTAAAGAGCCCATCTATATAAAGAGCTAATATGACAATTTGGGCTTTTGTGTGATTGTCTCGATTCAATTATCATTCATGCTTCTTTTTCTAAGGGGGAATGAGGGAAATAATAAAATTATAGGGTAGAATAAAAACTAATAATAGCACATTTTTAAACAAGAAAAATTAATAATAGCTTAATTTTAAACAATAAAAAATAATCACAAAAAATTTAAAAAATCTCCAAAATACCCCATCAAATCATCAGACTCTGATGAGGCTTCGAGGGCAACTCTAGCAATGGCTCACTCGGTGATTCCGGTGATAATTCTACTCCTCGCAGAACTCCGACAATAGCTTTCGCTCCTCATGCGGGCGATAGCTCCCACTCCTTGTGCAACCTCCAACGATGGCTCTCACTCCTCACACGACTCCAGCGATGATGGGTCTCTTCCTTTCAACATGACTAAGGAATGACACTGATGAAGATCACCAAAGCTCGAGTGGGTGGTAGTACGATTCCCTAGCCTTGTTAGAGCTCAACCATGAAGGTGATGCTCAATTCCGTAGGTCAATGGCCAGAGAAGAAGGAGATCTGAGGATAGCTGTGTCGACATGGAGAGAGAGAAATAGAGAGAGGGAGAGAATCTTTTAGAATAAGAAGAAGAAGAAGAAGAAAAGAAGAAAGAGGTGGAGACGAAGATAGAATTCTAAATTTTAAATGCTATTTCCTTTTATTTCTAAAATTTTTGCTATATGCTTCCATAAGTTTTGAAAAAATTATTAGTTACAATTTATCTTTTCCTAAAGATAAAATTACATGTTGTGCACATTTTTATGCATAGTTTTATTTATGTCATATTTGAAAAAGTTGTGCCACACTGTTATTTATATTGCTTGTTTAAGTTATTCTGCATTAAAATATTTATAAAAAAAATCTTAAAAATGATATTTATGAAAATTCATATTCTTAGACAACATCACAGGCCAAAGAAGGTGCATCATCGTTCATCCAATATATAGGCTAAAATTAGAAAAAGTAAAATACATATCCTTGTGCAGCTACAGGAATTTGAGGTGACTATCAGTGGCTTCCCATATCCTTGTATTCCAACTTTTCTCTTTTGCTTAATAAAAAATTGAATAGCTTTTCCAGATGATCCCTAAAAGCATAAATATATGAGCTGTCTTACCTGTTGGGCAATTTGGCACATATATAATCAAGCAAAATGTGCCACATCCAACTTTTCACGAATTTTTCAACTGCTGTTGTTTATGCTCCTCCATTTGATCTCTACTTTCATGAAAGAGAGAATTTACATGCTGACACCCATGATATGCACTTTTATATTGGCCCAGACTATGTATTGCCGTGAACAACAATTTTATCTGTCACTAGTTTTTGGGGTCTTTTTTTTTTTAATCTTACACGAACCCAAAGTTCTAATTAACCATATACTTGTTATTTTGTGTTCAATTCAATAATACCACGGGTGTTCAAGAGAATTATTCAAACTAATAGTTTGAACTATTTTTACTTCAAAATATTATAGTTGTTAAGTATTTTATATTGTAGTTGCTCTGGGTTTTATAAAGTGCTTGGAAAATATAGTTAAATCCAAAACTTTTGAACTGAAAATTGTAGTATGTGAGAGCCTTATGTTGTAGCTTTTTTTTATCTCCGTAACGTACGAGAACTATAACATTATAGCAATTACCAATTTTGATTAGAACTGATTTTATCAAACACTCTTTTACACACTAAATGGTTCAAACTAGAGATTTCAAACCGCGTACCAAAGGAAGGTAATGTTATACCATATGGAAAGCCTACGAACTTGTTGTATATGATCAATTAAAAAATATGGTCGTTAAAATGTCTTTCTAAAAAGATTCTTTTCCAAAGCTACTTTCTTTCTTTCTTTTGTCTTTCAAGGATATCTAACAACCGTTGCTTATATACCATATATATTTGGGTCGCCTTTCAACTTATCGCAAGTCACGCTCTAGAGTTTGAGTGGTGACGTGGTGATTAATTAAGTTAATTAAAGCAGATTTTTTTATTAAAATTACAAATTAAATGTTTTGGGGTATTTTGAAAAATGTGACGGTTTGAAAAAAAAATTCTTAAAAACAATTATCGTTATTTGAAACAGTTAATCATAAAATAAAATATCAAGGACAGTTAATCATGATGCTGGGCCCCACTGGGCCCACATTAAAGCGCACACATAGTATTGATAATAAAATATTACAATCACAGTCTAATACAAGAGATAAAAATTTAAATAGTACATGCCTTGATTAAAATAAAGAAATAACCTAAACATTATTCCTACGACTCACTTGTTGCCCTGTGTGTAGAGTAGGCTTGCTCGCTAGACTGGGACTGTCGCAATCTATAAGTCACAACTCATTCATGCTGCTTCAACATACATATGAGTCCTCGTCTTGCTACATTAGTGTAGATCCCATAAAACTTGTTAGTGCCCAATATAGTCAACACAGAAGCGGTAGTCGACCAAGTCCTCAGCTCTTGGAAAGTGCATCCGCATTCCTCATCCTATTCAAACCTGACACTTTTCCTGATCATCCGCATCAATAGAGCCGTTATCTTCGAGAAATCCTTCACGAACTTCCTGTAGTACCCGGCAAGTCCTAAAAGCTACAAACCTTGGCTACGTCATTCGGTCATTCCCATAGTACTGTAGCCTCTACCTTAGACAAATCCACTGAGATACCCTACTCGAAGATGATATGCCCAGAAATTTATCGTCTTTGGCATGCAGCTAGTGCTTTCTGGATCGCAAATCTGTCCTCGAGAAATATCAGGAACCTCCTAACCATCTAGACAACCCATCGATCCTAAGCAACGGATACATATCCTTCACGATGACCCAATTTAACTGTCGATGATCAACGCACAACCTGAGCACACTATTATGTCTCTTGGCAAATGAAACTAGCACATCCCATGTTACCTTGAATGTTTCCTTTATCCATAAGTTCCTAAGGCCGTTTCTTCATTTCCTTCCTTTCTACCAGTTCCAATCGATGTGGTGCTATAGAAATCGAAGCGATCCCTAGGTATGACTCGATACCAAACTCAATCTTTTGATGCAATGCTAATTTAGGTAACTCGTCGGGAAGACACCATTGAACTTCTCAGCCATCGATGTTGTTGCATTTCTTCTTGCGACATTAGATTCCTTTCCTAGATCCTAAAGAAGTGTATATATATATATATATATATATATATAGCATGCTAGGTTTCCTCATACACCTAGACACATTTTCATGAGTCACTCACTCATTACTCAATCTTTACCACCCCAGGTAAACGATCATCGTCCCCTATTAATCATTTAAGCTACCTCTCTGATGTGACAATCTACAGTTGCACCTTACCTAGACAATTTGTCCATTCTTAGGTCAATTATAAGTACTTATGGGGATCATAATCAAATTACTTTTCAAAGTCTCATCCCTAATTATTATCTTACAAGGTTTATATATATGGTTCACACACACCCACTCCAGGGGTGAGGTATTCACCAAGGGTTCATCAAATTCCTCTATTCCTAATTCCAAAGCATGAACCATAGAACTCAAAATGAAAGAATAAATGCACTAATATCAAAGAGAACCAAAACTAAAGACTAAGAAACTAGAACCGTACCGTCGACTCTCACGTTGCTGGTCTGAGCACCCAAACTTCCTGAAGTCATGGCATGAACTTGAACTGGAACATTTCCTTTTTCCTCTGCTAGTGCTGCTACGTCGTGGGTCCATCGGCCGATACTGCTGCAGTGAAAAATGATGAAGCTAAAACTAAGAAAGTTACTGAGGTGGAGGTAAGAACTGAGGTTGAGGCTGACGGCTTGCACTCTCATCGGTCTAAGATCCTTATCGAGCATTTCTTACTGGGTAGCTCCTCCCAATGCATCCCAGCTTCTGGCAGAGATGGCAAGGGTTGCTTCGTCTGCTTCTGAATGATCTGATGCTTCCACTGTTATGCTACCATGCTGATTCTTTACTTGAGCTTAGCGACCGCTACCTCTTTTATTGCTCCATTGGGGTCCTCCTAATGTTCTTACCATGTCCTTGCAGTAGAGAGCGTAATCTCCTCCTATCGATAAAGCTAACAACTCTAACTTACCAAAACTTCGAAGTTGCAAGACCACTAGTTGCCATCAAATGGATATCTTAAACCATTCGTAGAACTTCATATACCTTTCACGTTCAGATCCATGGCGAACGGAACAAACTTGGCTAACTCATCGAGCTTTACCTCATATTCCTAAACTGTCTTGTTACCTATTCCAACTGGTAGAATTCGGTGATCCTTTAATCTCTGCATCGCTGTAGAAATAATGCTCATAGATCAATTCTTTGGATATTTTCCCATCGATATTCCTATCATTCTCCAAACACTTTGCTTACTCCCATTAAGTGTTAGCATTGCTTGCCAACTCATAAGTCACGAATTCCACTAAATGTATCATTGAGTCTAACTGATATTCAGCCACCTGCAAACCCTTATTTCCATTGAAAGCTAGGACAGACGTAGATCGAAGCTCCCTAAAATGCCCATGCCGGCCACCTGCCTTAGAACTGCCAGGTCTAACCCTCACTGTGCTTCCCTTATTTGCAAAATTCGTATCAAACACGGTTAGATGACTCCTAGGTGCCATTCTCTTGGTTGCTAAAACCAAAATTGGATGGCCAAAGGCTTTTCACTATCGTACCCATGTGTGCACAATTTCCAAGGTTCATAACCTTGAGCTCTTATACCATTCTGTTATGCCCCAAAGTATGGGTGGTGACGTGGTGGATTAATTAAGTTGATTAAAGTAGAATTTTGATTAAAATTACCAATTAAATGTTTTGGGGTATTTTGAAAAACGTGACGGTTTGAAAAAAAAACTTCTTAAAAACAATTTTCATTATTTGAAATAGTTAATCATAAAATAAAATATTAAGGACAGTTAATCATGATGTTGGGCCCCACTGGACCCACATTAGAGTGCACACATGGTATTAACTATAAAATATTACAATCACAATCTAATACGAGATATACAAATTTAGATAGTACATGCCTTGATTAAAATAAAGAAATAACCTAAACATTATTCCTACAACTCACTTGTTGCCTAGTGGTCTCCTTGTCAGTCCTAAGCTACAATCCACCTAGGGGAAAGGTTTTAAAACAAATAAAAAAATGTGAGTGGAAGGCTCAGTAGGACTAAATTTTTAAAACACACAATTTGAATATAAAATATATCATTCGTGAAAATATTTAGAAAATAAAATTAAATAAATAAATTCATCTAAATTATTCTTAGCAAAATCAATTTGTCCAAAAATAATCTAATTGTCCTTCTTGGGCAGACCATAAGTATCACCACCATAATGGCCCAGCTGGGTTTCAGGACCTACACCCAAGGTCGTATTCTACACGACCCGATCTCTGATTATGGCATCATGCCGTTTTATGTATTTATTATTATTTAATTCCTATGTTACTGAGTATTCTCAATTATATTTATTATTCGATTCATTATGATCATTCGATTCTTGATGAATAATGAAAATAGTTAAGAAGTTCATCTAAACTGTTCCTTGAAATCTGTTTAAAAGAAATCATTTTGTAGGAATCACTTTGAAGGAAATCATTTTGAAAGGGGTCATTTTGAAAGAAATCATAGTGTGGCCAAAAGCCCCTTTTTAAATCATGATTCAACACCGCAATCTCGACCTGCTATACGTTAGCTCCATGGAACCACGAACAATCTTAAATGTAAACTAAGTTCATCAGTATCTGGTTTAAGATATGCGACACTATTAAGCTATCTCTTGGCGTCCTAGTGTGCCATTTATACCCATAAAATCATACTATAAAATTTAAATTCTCAATCTAGGTTTAAACAGTGAAAGCGGGTGTAAAACAGCCATTGTTCCTATGGTCAATTGGCTTGTCGATATCCCTGCTCTGGCCTACTGAACCACACAATTCAGCCTACTAGCCAGGCAGGACCGGCCTATCGAACTTCTCCAGGTTTGGCCTATCGATGATATGAATCCGGCATTCCAAACTCATGAGTCTGGCTTGTCGATTGTCAACATCGGTCTACCAAACTAGAAAAATCACTACAACAAATTTGAGATTATACGACCTTTATTTAACGACCATTTCTCAAAAAGGTCATGATAAGGAAAAAAAACGTGGCGAGTTACGCCCACGAAAATGAAAACCGTCTTGGTATTGGCGGGAGCTACCACGATGGTTTTTATAAAAATCATCTACAAGGCTTTCTACGACGGTTTTTAGTAAAAACCGTTGTGAAATGTTTTACATGTTCGAAATTTTTAGTAGTCGTCAAAATTTAATCTTTCACGAAGGTTAAATTTGGGTGGAAAACTAAAATTTTCAAAACTCGAGGCCTTCCACGATGGTTTTTAGTAAAAATCGTCGTGAAAGGCCTTCCACGATGGTTTTTAGTAAAAACTGTCATGAAAGGCCTTCCACGATGGTTTTTAGTAAAAACCGTCATGGAAGGTCTTTCACGACGGTTTTTACTAAAAATCACCGTGAAAGGTGCGGGGCCTTCCACGACAGTTTTTAGTAAAAATCATCGTGAAATGTTCTACATGTTTAAAATTTTTAGTAGTCGTCAAAATTTAATCTTTCACGAAGATCAAATTAGCACTGGAAACTAAAATTTTCAAACCTCGGGGTCTTCCACGATGGTTTTTAGTAAAACTGTCGTGAAAGGCCTTCCATAACCGTTTTTAGTAAAAACCATTGTGGAAGGCCTTTCACAACGGTTTTTACTAAAAACCATCGTGAAAGGTCAAGGCTTTCCACGACGGTTTTTACTAAAAACCGTCGTGGAAGGTCCCGAGGTTTGAAAATTTTAGTTTTCTGCCCAAATTTAACCTTCGTGAAAGATTAAATTTTGGTTTGAAATGTGAAGGCCTTCCACGACAGTTTTTACTAAAAACCGTCGTGAAAGGTACAAAGGCTTCCACAACGATTTTTAGTACAAACCGTCGTGAAATGTTCTACATGTTTGAAATTTTTACTAGTCGTCAAAATTTAATCTTTCACGAAGGTTAAATTTAGGCGGGATACTAAAAAATTCAAACCTCAGGACTTTTCACGACGGTTTTTATAAAAACCGTCATGGAAGGTCTGAGGTTTGAAATTTTTAGTATTTCACCCAATTTAACCTTTCATGATGGTTTTTATAAAAACCGTCGTGGGAGGTTTTGCATATTTTAAATTTTTAGCCCGCCAAAAATTAATCTTTCATGAAGGTTAAATTTGGGCGGGATACTAAAATTTCAAACCTTGGGACCTTCCACGATGGTTTTTATAAAAACCATCGTGAAAGATACTAAGGCTTCCACGACAGTTTTTTAGTAAAAACCATCATGAAATGTCTCGCATATTTGAAATTTTTAGTATCCCTCCAATATTTAATCCCGCGCCAACGACATGGCTTTCCCTATGTATTCGCAATTTCTCTAACTCAAACCCACTAACTCTCAAACAACTTTCTCTCTCTAACTCCTCTCCCGTGACCTAGCCACCGACGAACCCAACCCCCACGGAATTCCACCGACTTTGACATTCCTCTATCACTCTCTCCATAACCTACCTAACAAACCCGATGCCATTCGCCACCGTTCATCCTCATCCCTTGACATTCTATTGACTCCACCATCATTCGTCTCGTCCTTTGTTGTTCCACCAACTCCATTGCCTTTGGTAAATTTCAAACCATTACTTTTAGTTTTAGTATTATTGTTAGTTCTAAATTTAACATTATTTGGTTATTTTAGTGTTATTTACCTTTAGTTTTAGTTTTAATATTAGTTATATTAATTTGTTTTTTGCCATTTAGTATGTGTTACTTGTATTTGGTATTTGAAAGAACTTTGAACAACATTTAGCATTTTGGTGCAAGAATATGTTACTTTTTATGTGTTTGTGATGCCTAAGTATTATTGTAATACCCACCACATATTTGGAGTTTTTTGGAGATTTTTTTTTAGGAGAATACAAATTTTTCACGACTACCCATATGTTTGGAGATTTTTGGAGATTTTTTTTAGGGGAATGCCAATTTTTCACGACGGTTTTTT
>CAMOHE010052860.1:14419-29959 GCA_946598075.1 Artocarpus hirsutus | reverse complement strand
GCTTCCACGACGGTTTTTCAAAAAACCATCGTGGAATACTAAGGATTCTACGACAGTTTTCAAGAAACCATCGTGGAATCCTTAGTATTCTACGACGGTTTTTTAAAAAAACATCGTGAAATCCTTAATATTCCACGACGGTTTTTAAAAAACTGTCGTGTAATGCCAATTTTTCACGACGGTTTATCAAAAAACCGTCGTGAAAAATTACTACATTACAACCCCTTCCCGCGTCAATTTTTATATTATACGACGGTAAAAAACCATTGTAAAAACTCCATATCGTACCACAATTGAAGTTTTCATGACGATTTTTTAACCGTCGTAAAATTTTTCCACGACGGTTTACAATTTGTAGTAGTGAATCTAGGGACCCAGGACTTCGAGTCTCAACCTCCCTGATATCAAAATCTCAATATAAACCTGTTTTTCTCAATTCTTAAGCATGGGTAATGTTTATAATGTTAGAAAAATAGTACGCAGTGGAATTTTAAAAAATTTTATATTAGAGTATTTTCTAAAACATAAGTTTGACATGCTATATGCATAAATTAATCAGATCTTGCTAACCTTTGTGTGCTGAAAAGCTCTTGCAATTAGTGAAGAGAAGTAACGTTCTAAAAGGACCTCAATCAACTGGCCTTCTTTGCTATTCTCTGTCCATGATCGGAATGAATGTGGGCTCACATGTACAGCTCTTCCACCAGGTGACTCTCCTTCCAACCAATTGAGAGAACCCAAAGCTAGTGTTCGTGATTTGTGAACAAGAGCTCTTAGGGAGTTTTAGAATCTCACTTGTAGAGTATCACTCTTAATCTCTTAATTGATCTAAATAATAGTGAGACTCACTCCCTTTTTATAGAGGTTGGGTTCAGGAGTCAGTCCTTATCAGATAATGCCTCAAAATTTGAATCAGACTCAAATTTGGATCAATATCTGATGAAATCTGTGTGAAAACGCGTGATTTTTTTATCGCGTAGCAAGCTGATCTACCTAACCTGTAGGCCGAACTTGTCCCATCAGCATGCCAAACTATCGATAAAAATCTTAGCGAATCTTTTATTTTTCACCCGAGAATTTATAGGATAAAGTATTAGTTTTAATTCAAATAACTCAATAGAAAAGTTATCTAATTAAAAAAAACTTTATCCAGATAATATCTAGGAAAATAAATGAATTCCTAATAATTCTACAAGTTTATCTTGATTTAATTTATTCAAATTAAATCAACTCATAAACAGACAAGAATTATCCAATCCTAATAATTCAACAAGTTTATCTTGAATTAATTTTTTTATAAAATTAATTCAACCGATGAACAGACATGAATAAATTGATTATTTTGAATTTCAACCAAACTAATAAATCTGACACAAGTCACCAATTATTGTAAAAGCACGCCATATCGTTACAGGATTTTGTAAGCTAGCAAAGAGAACCAAATGTACCTATATAGTTCAAGCTCCCAATAATTATAAAACCCAATATCCCAAATATACATTTCATTATTATTAACTCCAACGCTACTGTACTAAAATCTTGGAGCTGCACTCTTAAACTATATAGAATTACGAAGCCCATGTAGCTAAGTCTCCATGACATATCATAGTATATCATATCCCCATTGGATTATCAATAATCGGCTTAAGGATAAGTTCTGTTTTACTTTCTGATTATTTTTATCTTACGTTTTATTATCTTTCCATCAGAAACTTACCATCCAAAGATAGTATACCATTTGGTTACACACCTATGTATCCAAATAGTTAAGCGCTCCAGTTTTTCAATTACAGGATAATGCATATAAGAGGATATCACTACTCCTAAAGAGGAGTTATGGATTCTATATCTATGAATAATAGGTCTACTCTATCAAAAGTCATGCCTCCAACGTACTAGCATGCATACCACTATTAAAATATAGGTGTCACCCTTTGGTATATCAAAAGACATAAGTCAAGACAACAGGCCCACTATTCATCTTAAGATTAAAATACAATACAAATGATTGTCTAAAGTGAATCAATTTACTGAGACAGAATTATTAATCTAAATCAATTTACTTTATATCCCAATTCAACACATTGTCACCTATGACAATATGCCAATGTTTCTATTTACGGAGTCCACCTTCGATGGTCAAGACAAACCATCTCCCAATAGGGATATAGACAATATAACAATCTTTACATGAATAAAGCGCCCAACTTTATTCCCTTGATTATGGATCTTATGATTTAAACTATCACCTTAAGAATCGTGTCTTCTGCATAATCTGTCAATCATATGCCCAATTCTTAAAGGTTTAGACAGACGATCTCAAACTATTATTTGCTTAACATACACATTCAATAAATATGAATGTAAAGAGGACAAGATTTAGTATATTAATAATAAATAAATTCTTTATTGATAAAAATGTCTCTAAAAACATGTTACATTTTTACTCCTTAGGGCATACACTCTAACATATAAATGATAGAAAAACATAATATAACACATTTAAATGAATTTAAACAAATTTTACATAGAAAATTTCAAAGGAATCAGAAAATGGAGAAAAAGGGAAAAATGTAATTCAATCCATTTTTTGTGAAATCAAGCCTAGATTCAAGTTGTTTTGAGTTCCATTAACTTAGATTAAAGGCTTCCTAAGCTACAGAAACTCATATTACAATATTTTAAAGAAATTAAAAAATTTGGAAAAAGTTTTAAAATTTAGAAAATAACAAACTAACCTCGAATCCAAGCTCGAAATCAAGTTTATGGAGGCTCAACCTTACTCCTTAGCTTCTAATCCAGCTGAAGATCTAAGCTTGAGCTCAATTTTGAATCAAAGTTTAAGAGGGAAAGAGAGAGGGTGATGAGCAGAGAGAGAGAGAGAAGAAAGAAAGAGAGAGTGTGAGAGATAGTGAGTGAGGGAAGGAGAGGGAGAGGAAATAAATAGAGGAAGAGAGTGGCTTTTGCAAAGTGAAAACCATGTTCTAACACATGGTTTTCCAAAAAGGACATATTGAACATTTGATAATTTGTTTTGTTCCAAAAATTTAAAATAACAATTGAAATAATAAAGAGTGATTAAAAATGATTAAAAGTCATAATAATTTTGAAAATATTACAAAATAGTTAAATAAAATTCAAACTTACATTATGGCATACTAATTCACCATTTTCCCACTATTTACACTGAATTAAAAATCAAGATGTTACATTGCACATCAACAATTTACTTTTAAATCTTTAATTTTGACAAGTTACATCTTCAATTTATAAATTTGTAGCAAATCACCTTGTTGATATCGATTTTTTTTTACTAAAATTAACATGTAGTTTTCATATAAATTGTCAATTAAAAGTATGAAAAGTCTTTCGTAGTAAAAATGTTAGCCCAAATTTATATTTAAAATAAGTTAATTTAAAATTTTATATTTTGATAAACTTAATAAAAAAATTAATCACAATAAACATAAGTTAAAATACATAAAAATGATCATCTATGTCGTTACTAAATAATTTATATACAAGTTACACGTCAAAAAACCTAACATAGCTGTCAATGGGGGGCGAATTGCTACTCATGTGCAAGTTCAAAGGGCAAACTGTAAATGTGCGATAAATTAAGGGACAACAATGCACAAAAAAAAAAAAAAAAAAAAAAACCTACATATGGTGTAGAGTACTAGAAAAAATAATAATTACATTCAAAATGTTCCTTTCTAAAGGTAATATTTTCCGAGCTCAAATTATTGATTGGATTTATTTGAGTAATGTAGTAATAGGAAGATGAGGTCTAATCCTAAAAATCCCCTTACCAAACTGCTTTAGACTAAATTAACTTTTAGAAGGTCAGAACCAACGGTGGTGGGGGACCCTTTTAGTGACATTGTCATCTTTGAAGTTGTCTAAATAGCCCATTTCCACTTATAACTTGTTTAGGTGGTGTCTTTCAAGAGCTCGTGAAGAAATCTTTAGGATTGCATCATATAGAAAAGGAAACTGATACGACTTTTATGGGTCTATCTCAGAGACCAAAAAGGCTTTCACTTTGTTCCTTTCTTTTTTTGAGGCATTATTTAACCCTCTTTAATAATTGAAGATAGTTTGGTCTACCACCTATCTTTATTATCCTTTTTATTTCCTTCATTCCCTTTTCGTGTTATGGGAGCTAGAAAAAATCACATGGCGCATTCAACTTAATTTGTACCTCATACTCTAAGTGCATTACTCTATGAATTTATAAGCGTGTGAGATTTTTGGGATGAATTTATAATCACGCAATAGCTATCCAATCCACCAGAAATTGGACTAGATTGGTTGGTTATCTTGTCATTATCAGAAGGCGACCACTTCAATTATTTGTCATAATCATTAACCTAATTTAGCATCAACATCTAATTTGTTCCAGTATATTGAATTAACTTTTTTTTTAATGCAATATATATATATATATATGTCCATCTGTGTGTGTGCATATATTCTGCCAACGTGGTTCCTTTCATGATATTAATAAATTGATATAGCTATACTTTTTTTTTAATTACACTATCTAGCAAATAACCTTCTCATACCACTACCCTTTCTTGCACAGCCAAAAGACAACATCGCTTAAAACAGCCCAAGAGTAGATGGATCAAAGAAGAGACAAAAATTAAAAACATTAGAAATTATTAATAAAGTGTCGGTACGACGCGTAATTGGACAAATTTATTACTTTCACAATGCTCTAGTTGATGTGCGGTAAAAAAATTGAAATTATCACATTGTCATAGTAGTTAACTCACAAGTTTGTTGACAATGATTTAGGAACAGCGGTGCCATTTATTAGCATTGCTAGTCATGTATAATACGTACTAGGTGCCTGCTGTGAGAAATTAAAATATATAAATAATAAATATTTATGAATGTGTGTGTAGGCAAGTGTGAAGTCTAGAGAGACACAAACTCACATACACATTACGAATATGATACAATTTTGTATGATAAGCAGCGTGCCAAGCTGAGAAAAACATACTATTGGAAGTACTCATTTGCGTTCCCCACAGGATTTTGTCTCGCACTCATGGCACGGATATACACACACGTTCCCTACACGATTTTGGCTCGCACTTATGGTACGGATACGCGCGCGTACACACACGTATATGAGGGTAATCTTAAATCCGTACCATTTTTAATCTAATACTGAAGGGGAGGCATGAGTTGACTAACTTTTTGACAGATATGAGTTAGGTATTGGGTAAGATAACATGGCTTGAGAACTAAATCGGTGGATAATATTACATTCTAGAAAGAGGAAAATATGTAAACTTGTATGAACAAAAAAAGCAAGAAAGCAAATAAAATATATTTTTAATTTCTTGTAAACGGTGAGGCATATAAAGTAGAATCGAAGCATAACAATATATAACTTTATCTAATAGGATTAGTAACCATGGTGTATTTGTTTAAGAAGTAATCACGAAATATAATTAGAAAAAACTAAAATATAAATATTCCTTTCTTTTTTGAAAATGAAAAACTAATTTTTATCCATCTAATCAATAACACGAAATTATTATTAGAACTATTACACTAGATAATTCAACCTATTCTTATCGGTCAAATAACAATTTCAGAAGTATATTATATAAAGCCACAAAGAGAGAGAGAGAGAGAGAAGTTGAAGACCCAATTTTGCCCTCGAACAAACATCTAATTTCCCAAAATTACCCAAACGAGAGGCCGAGAAAATCCATAGCAGATTTGACGATGACAATGGCAAACTTTTAATGAAAACTAAGAACGTTGTCACTATTTGTATCGGCCTCCCTCATCATTTTCGACAACTCCCTGTCCGTCAGGTGCTAGCCCATCTTTGTCATGGATCTAGAGAGCTTTATTGCCATGATATAGCTGTTGTCGTCATGGGCAAAGGAGTGGAAGACAGTCCAATGCGTTATTTTTCACCAATTGTCAAAACAAAGGGAAGATGTAGATCTTCCTTGATGAAGCGCGAAGAAGAATCGAGTTTCTTCATTGCGAAACTGACAAAATTATGGAACCTAATCTTTGGACAAAATCTCATCTCTGAAGAAATACGTTCAACAAAATAAAACTAAAAAAAAAAAAAAAAAGACCATGTGGACAAGTTAAACGACAATTCATTTACTAGGCTACATTTTTAAACAATTATTTACATTTGCAATCATTTTTTAATGTGTCCACATATGACTATTTTTTACTAATTTGGTTTTAGCATGTTATTTTTTCGATTGCAGTCGCTAAATTTTCATCCAACTGTTACATTTCAAGTCTGGACTAGATACTGTACCAAAATTAGGGCTATATATAGGAGCATAAAATAGCATGACATAAGTTTTAGTGATATTATATATGCACTTATTACTAAGCATATATATTTAATCTTTTTCCTAGGTAGTTTAGTAATTTAACAGCTTTAAGACATCTGACATAAGTTATCAATGTTTCACCACGTGCACATATGTTCTGTTTGGTTTATTAGTTCGAATTGTGTTAGTTTAAACAAAAAAAATTCAAATTATGTAGTTTAAATTGTAATCTGAACTAGCATTTGGATATGTAGTTAAAATATTAATTTGAAAAGTATTTTTAATCTGAATTTGCGTTTGGATGAGTACTGAAAACTCTTCTTTAAAGCATGAAAAATTATTTAATTAAAAAATAAATATGATATATGTAAAATGAAGTTATTTAATTAAAAACAATATAAAATAATAGTGTTAAATTATAAATACAAATATAAAAGAGTGAAATCACAACTCAATATTGCTTCCAAATGTTGAAATAAAAGGGGGTTAGAACTGTAAGTTGGGCAATTAAGTTCAATTTAAATTGTCAATTTAGGTCGAATTAAATGTTTTACCAAATACCAATTTAAACTGTAATGCTCGTTCGAACTGAGCCGAATTAAGCTGAACCAGTCAAACAGATAGGGTGATACATGATTCAAATCAACATTTCCAATACGGTGACATTGGCACTGCCAGGTAATGTCATCACAAAGTATGGTCAATTTTTGCAACTTAATTTCATTACGATATTTTTAAATTGGCTATCGCATATCTTCAGTTACATGTTTGTTAGTTTTGCACGTTTAAGAGGGTCAAGGCACTGCAGCTAATGCAATTCGAACTTTTTTTTTTAGTCCAACTGCTTGTATATTACAAAAACACCTATTTGATTAGAAGATCTGACAATAACACATTGTTAGAAAAAATGGTTAATAACCATTTTAAAAAGTCATTTTGAGGCATAATTTTGAGTGGGACCCACTTTATAAAAGTGATGGGTCTTGACGGATTTACGTTCTCCATTGCGAGAAGATCGAAATCATATATTTATATGCTCAAAATAGTAATCGGGTGAATGAGAAATTGATGCTCAAACTGTGTCCATCGACATTTGAATTTGTTGAAAAAAAAGGCCTGAATGTGGAGTCCCACATCGGTTAGGCATTAAAAATTGACATCCCTTAACATGTATAAGTACTAGGAAAGTTCCACATCGATTAGGCGTAGAAGTTTGATATCACCTGACCTGTATAAGTACTAGGGACTTTCTCCACATTTAGACACACAAAAATTGCACACAAAAATAACACATAGTTTTCTTTTCTCTTGTTTTCAAGTTTTTGTTCTCTTCTTCTCGAATCTTTCTTTTTCAGTCGGTTTTGGCGAGTCGTCATTTTTGGTGATAGAGGAAGACAATGTTCAAGTTCGCCAGAGGTGGTGTTCGAGTGTGCATAGACCATCGTCGGTTGTTGTTGTATCATGGGACACACACGTCCATTGAATCCTCGTGCACGACTAGAGGGGACGAATATGTTTTAAGAAAAGCGTGAGCTGCACGTACCTCGACTATCATTTGTTCCAATTTGGTTTGAAGGTTGAGAATTCTATTGTAATATTTTATTCTTAATTTTATAATAATATTCCTTCTACTATTTATGTTCCTTTATATTGCACCTGTTTGTTGTTTATCTCTATATATATTTCTAACAATCTTAAAACAGATTCTAGCTTCCGTTTGACGCCAAACAGGTTCATTGGATTTGGAAGGAAATTTTGGACTTCTGCTTTGATTTTACTGTTCTAATTTTTTTAATTTATATTATTAGTTAACGTCTATAACATTAAAAAAAATTGTTTGTTTTGTTTACATATATAAGCTTATATTATAAGTTTATGTTTTTATAGTTTTGTAGTATTTGTTCACAGATTGATTCCTATTTATGTTTTATGCTATATATAATCAGATAATGTTTATGCTAGAACAAGATACGTTTTGCCAGTTTGTTCTTGCTGATTACATGTTTTATGGTCTTGCCTTTGTTTGTTATACTAACGATTACCTTTGTTTTATGGTCTTGCTTTTGTTTGCTTTTTTTTACATTTATGTTTGTTTGTTTCCACAGTATAACTCAAGGTTATATACATTAATGTTACGTTTTTAAACCTTTTCTTATATTATAGTATTGTAAATTATATATGCTTTAATTATATACTTAATGGTTCCAACATTTTTTTTCGTCTTCATACTATAAACATCTTATATTAAAAAAAAAAGTGAATTTATCTTGGGTATAAATTCTAGGACTTGGATTCTGGTATTTTTAGAAATGGCTGATAACATGAACATTGTTTCAATTGAGAGCATTTTCGAGACACTGATACCGTCTCCTCAGGTTCATGCCTTGACCTTGACATAGCCCTTGTCGGTTTCGATTCCTGTGAACCACAATGAGAAACCTAAGAAATTCAGTGGTCTGAATTTCAAGACTTGGCAGCAAAAGATATTGTTCTATTTGATAACATTGAATCTTGCGAGATTCTTAAAAGATGATCCTCCTACTGTTAGAGGAGATGAAGCAGATGCTCAAACTTTACTTGCTGTTGAAGCGTGGAAGCATTCTGACTTCTTGTGCAAGAATTATATCCTGAATGGCTTGACTAATGCACTTTATAATGGGTACAGTCTAAAGAAAACGGCCAAAGAAGTATGGGAATCTTTGGATCATAAATACAAAACAGAAGATGCTGGTGCTTAAAAGTTTATAGTTGGATGGTTCATGAACTATAGAATGGTGGATTCCAAGGCTGTAATTAGTCAAGTTCAAGAACTACAATTACTCATTCATAAAATTCATGTAGAAGCAATGGTAATTAGTGAGTCTTTCCAGGTAGCTGCAATTATAGAGTTGTTGGCCCCTGCATGGAATGATTTCAAGAACTATCTAAAGCACAAGCATAAGGAGATGAGCGTTAAAGACCTTATTGTTCGACTTCGTATTGAGGAAGACAATCGTGGATCTGAGAAAAAGCTCTCTAGCAAGTCTGTTGCCAAAGCAAATGTGGTGGAGCATGATAAAAGCTCCAAGAACAAGAAGAACAAGTCAGGGTCTAAGCTAGGACCTAAGGGTGGAATTTCAAAGAAGCAGAAATTCCAAGGGAAGTGTTTCAATTGTGACAAGGTAGGTCACAAGTCAGCAAATTGTAGGCTGCCAAAGAGGAACAAGAAGAAAAACACCAATGTGGTGGACACTATCACACAAGAAGTGTCAGACATCAGTCTTTCTGCTGTGGTCTCTGAAGTCAACATGATGGACTCCAACCCGAAGGAGTGGTGGTTGGACACTGGGGCCACATGCCATATTTGTTGTGATAAAGCTACCTTTGCTGAACTTATACTGTCAAATTCTGAGGAGAAGCTGTATATAGGCTATTCGGCTACATCTGATATCAAGGGCCAAGGGATGGTATTTCTAAAAATGACATCAAGTAAGGAAGTCAAGCTACAAAATGTGTTGTATATGCCTAATATCTAGAAGAATCTCATTTCAAGAACTCTGTTAAGTTCACATGGCTTCAAGATGGTTTTTGAAGCTGATAAAATAGTTTTGTCTAAACATGGAGTGTATGTGGGAAAGGGATATGTGAAAAATGGAATGTGAAAAATGAATATAATGGCTGTTAGGCCCAATTCCATTAATAAAAATAAAAAGTCTTCTGTTTATATGCTTGAGTCTTCTAATTTATGGCATGGTAGACTAGGTCACATTAATTATAATACTTTGCATAGATTAATTAACTTGGATCACATACCCACAATTGATATTAATCCCAAACATAAATGTGAAATATGTGTAGAGGCAAAGCTAATGAGATCTTCGTTTCAAACAATTGAGAGAAATACTGAGCCACTTGATTTGATACATAGTGATGTTTGTGACTTAAAATTTGTTCAAACTAGAGGTGGGAACAAATATTTTGTTACTTTCAAAGTTGATAGCACAAAATATTACTATGTATATTTGCTTAGGAGCAAAGATGAGTTTCACACCCCAGAGTATGGGAGGTGACGTGGTGGTTTAATTAAGTTAATTAAATAAAGATTTAGTTAAAACAGGGTTTAAAGTTCAAATTTATAATTAAAAAGTGATAATTTTAAAATTTGTTTAAGTAGAATAATTTAAGGAATCAAAGTAAACCATTATGATAATTAAACAAATAAAAATAACATTAAACAATTAAATATGGGATGGAACGCGTATGGGACCCACTGGCCCACATGTTGTGCACACACATATAGTACTGACAATATTACAATACAACCACAGTCCAAAATAAAAGAGTAAGTTAAGAATCTTACATGCCTTGAATTGTATCTTAACCTACCCAATCTTCTACTGATAGTAAGTCCGATCAGCGGACTTTTCTCCGATCCTAAGCTGATGTCCACCTAGGGTTAAGATTTTAAAAACAAATAAATCATGAGCGAAAGGCTCAGTAGGACTATATTTGAAAATTATTCAATTTTAAAAGAAATTGCGTAAACCAGATAAATATTTAGAAAACGAGCTAGAACAATTAAACAAATAAATAATTAAATGAGAATTTAACAAAAATATAATCTTACCAAAACAATTCAGATAAGTCAACCAGAAAGAATACAATTTTCCTTTCCTGGGCAAACCATATGTAATTCACCACCGTAGTGGCCCAACTGGGTTTCGGGACCTGCCCCCAAGGTCGTTCACTACACGACCCGATCTCTGATATGGCATCATGCCCTCACATATATATATATAAATATATATCTTTTGATGAATAAAATCTCTTCTTTACCAGATATAATCATTTATATTCATTATGAGGTTTATTATGAAATCCACCTCAATCCATTGTTTCAGAAAACAGTTAATAGGAATCCTTTGTCAACAAATCATTTGAAAACATTTTCATAAAAATCTCTTTGAGGCCAAAATATTTAAGACTGGCTATCAAAGAAGGGGTAGAAGTCCTACCTCGATATCCGTGTCGGTGTCCCACACCGTAATCTCGGTCCGCTATACATTAGCTCCGCGGATCCACGCACGAATCCTAAATACATAGTAACTTAGTCTATTAGTATCTAACCCGAGGTATCCTATGGTACTAACTCATCTCATGGTGTCCTAGCGTGCCTTTTTGGTTTATAAAATCATTTTATAAAATTAGAATTTCAATCGGGGTTCAAAACAATAAAAACAGGTGAAAAATCACAAAACTACACCACGCCCGATCGGCCTGCCGGTCGCCTTGGTTCAGCCTGCCGAACTGCACAGTTCGGCCTACCGGAAGAGCAGGTCCGGTCGGCCGAACATCTCCAGGTTCGGCCTGCCGAACACAAAGTTTGGCCTGTCGATCTGGGAAAATTCCAGAATTTTCCACACACGGGTTCTCGGCCTCCCGAGTCCCAATCTCCAATCCAACCTGTTTTTCTCAATTCCCAGGCATGGATAATCATCATAAACAATAGAAAATCATAATAGAACACTTTTTAATGGATTAAAACAAGTTTTAAACAAGATTTTCTCAAAAATCCAAAAACGAAGAAAATAGAGGAAAAATGAAAAATCTTGATTTCAATCCGTTTTTGATGAAATAAAGTTTACATTCTAGCTAATCTAAGTCCGTCTAACTTAGATTGAAGCTTTTCTAGGCTTAGAAACTCTTAGATTTCAAAATGCAAGAAAATTTGAAAAATGTAAAAAGTTTTGAAATTTTAAAAACTAACCTTGAATCAAAGCTTGAATCGAGTTTGTGGTTGCTCAATCGCGTTTCCGAGCCTTCAATCCAAAATCCCGAAGCTTAAAAACGAATTTGATTCAAAATTTTAGAGAGAGGTGAGAGAGAGTGAGAAGAATCGAGAGAGAGACGAGAGAGGTGAGCGAGAGAGAGGAGAAAGAAAATGAGAGGAAGAGAGAGAGAGGGAAAATAAATAGAGAAAAAGAAAAAGCAGTTGTACAAAACTGTGTGCAACAATACACTGTTTTCAAAATCAAATTGCTTCATTGATAATTAAATTAACAATTAAAAACAATTTAAAATAATTAAAAATCATTAAAAGAGTAAAATAACATAAGTTTTTCTTAATTTTCACAAAATAATCAAATTAAGTTCTAAATTACTCATTATGGCACACTAACCCACCATTTAGCATTTTAATTATACTTAATTAACTTTGGGGTGTTACAACTCTCCACCTCTAAAAGAAATTTCGTCCTCGAAATTTACAAATCGATTCAAAAACAAAATAAATGCGGATACAACTCTCGCATACTCGATTCCAATTCCCAAGTGGCTTCATCAATCCCATGATGCTGCCACACAACCTTAACTAACGAGATCTCACGACGACGCAAACAAATCATTTTTCGGTCGATAATCTGAATCGACACTTCTTCGTACGTCGTGTCTTCTCGAATCTGCACATCCTGAAACGAAACGATCTTATCCTGCTCAGGTGGACACTTCCGAAGCATCGATACATGAAATACGTCGTGAACATGTGAAAGTTTCGAAGGAAGGTTGAGTCAATACGCAACCACACTCACACGTTGAATAATCTCGAACGGTCCAATATATCTTGGCGCGAGTTTTCCTTTTATTCAAAATCGTGAAATACCTTTGCGAGGAAATACTTTCAAAAGCACAAAGTCTCCAACATCAAACTCCAAAGGTCATCTCCTTTTATCCGCATAGCTCTTCTGTCGACTCTGAGCTGCTCTTAATCGATCTCGAATCATGACGATCTTCTCGTTGCTATCACGAATCTCATCTGGCCCAAGAATAACCCTATCTTCTGGCTTGGCCCAACATACTGGCGATCGACACAGCCGCCCATACAATGCCTCAAACGGTGCCATACCAATACTCGATTGATAGCTGTTGTTGTATGCGAATTCTACCAAATGCAAATATTTCTTCCAGTTCCCGTCGAAATCTAATACGCACGCACGTAACATGTCTTTGAGAATCTGAATAACCCGCTCCGATTGTCCGTCCGTCTGAGGATGAAATGTTGTGCTGAAATTCAAATCTGTACCCATGGCCTCCTGAAAACTCCTCCAATACCTGGCATTAAATCTGGTATCCTATCAGAGGTGATGGACAAAGGAACTCCATGCAATCGTACTATGTTCTGCAGATACAATTCTCCAAGAATCCTCCTCGAACACGTCGATCTGAATGGAATGAAATGAGCTGACTTTGTTAACCTGTCGATCACGACCCAAATCGCATCGTGCCGCTGCTCCGTCCTCGATAATCCGGTAAGAAAATCCATCGTTACGTGTTCCCATTTCCACCCTGGAATAGGAAGTGGCTGAAGCTGACCTGCTGGCTTCTGATGCTCGGCTTTCACCTGAAGACAAATCGCACACTTGGCCACGTATTCCTGAACGTCCTTTTTCATGCCTCTCCACCAATATTGCCTCTTTAAGTCACGATACATCTTCGTACTCCCTGGATGAATAGCGAACTGAGATCTATGAGCTTCGTCCATCACGGCTTTCTTCACTTCTGCAATAGCTGGAACCGCCAAACGCTTCCTGAAGTACAACGATCCATCTACGCGTATCCTCCATTCTTCGAACTGCTCTCCGCTCTGAATTCGCGTCCAGATTCCCTGAAGATGCTGGTCTTGCCACTGGTTCTGCTTCACCATCTGAACAAGCGCTGGGGTCGCCTCCATATGATACACCGAAATACGATTGTAGTCCTCACAATACTGTAGACTGAACTCACTTACCATCGCATCCCTTTTCCAATCCTCGAGAGCCAAACATGCCAATATCCCTGAAGACTTTCGACTGAGCGCATCTGCAACGACGTTAGCTTTCCCAGGATGATACTGCAATGCAAAATCATAGTCTTCCATGTATTCTATCCATCTCCGCTGCCTCAAATTCAAATCCCTTTGAGTGAACAGATACTTCAAACTCTTGTGATTGGAGAAAACCTGAAATGTGGCCCCAAACAAATAACATCTCCAAATCTTCAACGCATGAATCACCGCTGCGAGCTCTAAATCGTGAGTAGGATAATTCCGCTCGTGAGGCCGTAACTGTCTCGATCCGTACGCTACCACGCGTCCCTGTTGCATCAACACGCATCCAAGTCCACGTCCTGAAGCATCCGTATAAACCTCGTACGGCTCGTCACTGCTGGGAATGATCAACACTGGAGCTGAAGTCAATCGATTCTTCAATTCTTGAAAAGCGAACTCGCATTCTTCATTCCACTCGAACCTGACATTCTTCCTAATCAATCTTGTTAACGGCGCTGCTATTTTCGAAAAGTCTTTCACAAATTTCCTATAATATCCTGCAAGTCCCAAAAAGCTGCAGATTTCTGCCACATTCCTCGGTCGTTCCCAATCCACTATGGCTTCTATTTTTGACGGATCCACTAAGATACCATGCTCCGAAATGACATGACCTAGAAATTTGACCTCTGCCAACCAGAATTCGCACTTTTCCTTCTTGGCATACAACTGATGTTCTCGCAGAGTCTGAAGCACGATCCTGAGATGCTGCTCATGCTCTTCCCAAGTCTTAGAGTAAATCAAGATGTCGTCGATAAACACAATCACGAACTGATCCAAATAAGGCCTGAATATCCTGTTCATCAAGTCCATGAAAGCTGCCGGAGCATTCGTCAATCCAAACGACATTACCAAAAACTCAAAATGTCCATACCGGGTCCTGAATGCTGTCTTAGGAATATCCTCTTCCTTAATTCTGAGCTGATGATAACCTGACCTCAAATCTATCTTTGAGAAATACCGCGAACCTCCCAACTGGTCAAACAACTCATCAATCCTGGGCAACGGATACTTGTTCTTCATTGTGACTCGATTCAACTGTCGGTAATCTATGCACAACCTGAGTGTTCCATCATGCTTCTTAGCGAACAAGACCGATGCTCCCCAAGGTGAGGTACTATTTCGAATGTAACCCTTATCAGCAAGTTCTTGAAGTTGCCTCCTGAGTTCTTTCATCTTTGCCAACACCATCCGGTAAGGTGCTATAGAAATCGGTGTCATTCCCAGAAATAACTCAATACCAAATTCAATCTTCCGATGCGGTGGTAATCTTGGTAGCTCGTCGGGGAAGACATCCTCAAATTCATCTACCACTGGAATCAATACATGTCCCCTCGAAATACTGGGCTCTTCTTCCAAATCCATGAAGATAGC
>CAMOHE010052860.1:2514-14399 GCA_946598075.1 Artocarpus hirsutus | reverse complement strand
ATATACATATATATCTTTTGATGAATAAAATCTCTTCTTTACCAGATATAATCATTTATATTCATTATGAGGTTTATTATGAAATCCACCTCAATCCATTGTTTCAGAAAACAGTTAATAGGAATCCTTTGTCAACAAATCATTTGAAAACATTTTCATAAAAATCTCTTTGAGGCCAAAATATTTAAGACTGGCTATCAAAGAAGGGGTAGAAGTCCTACCTCGATATCCGTGTCGATGTCCCACACCGTAATCCTGGTCTGCTATACGTTAGCTCCGTAGATCCATACACGAATCCTAAATACATAGTAACTTAGTCCATTAGTATCTAACCCGAGGTATCCTATGGTACTAACTCATCTCATGGTGTCCTAGTGTGCCTTTTTGGTTTATAAAATCATTTTATAAAATTAGAATTTCAATCAGGGTTCAAAACAATAAAAACAGGTGAAAAATCACAAAACTACACCACGCCCGGTCAGCCTGCCGGTCGCCCTGGTTCGGCCTGCCGAACTGCACAGTTTGGCCAGCCAGAAGAGCAGGTCTAGTCGGCCGAACATTCCCAGGTTCAGCCTGTCGATCGGATGAATCTGGCCTGCCGATCCTTTGAATCCGGCCTGTCGAACACAAAGTTCGGCCTGCCGATCTGGGAAAATTCTAGAATTTTTCACACACGGGTTCTCGGCCTCCCGAGTCCCAATCTTCAATCCAACCTGTTTTTCTCAATTCCCAGGCATGGATAATCATCATAAACAATAGAAAATCATAATAGAACACTTTTTAATGGATTAAAACAAGTTTTAAACAAGATTTTCTCAAAAATCTAGAAATGGAGAAAATAGAGAAAAAATGAAAAATCTTGATTTCAATCCGTTTTTGATGAAATAAAGTTTACATTCTAGCTAATCTAAGTCCATCTAACTTAGATTGAAGCTTTTCTAAGCTTAGAAACTCTTGGATTTCAAAATGCAAGAAAATTTGAAAAATGTAAAAAGTTTTGAAATTTTGAAAACTAACCTTGAATTGAAGCTTGAATCTAGTTTGTGGTTGGTCAATCGCGTTCCCGAGCCTTCAATCCACAATCCCGAAGCTTAAAAATGAATTTGATTCAAAATTTTAGAGAGAGGATGAGAGAGAGTGAGAAGAACCGAGAGAGAGACGAGAGAGGTGAGTGAGAGAGAGGAGAGAGAAAATGAGAGGAAGAGAGAGAGAGGGAAAATAAATAGAGAAAAAGAAAAAGCAGTTGTACAAAACTATGTGCAACATTACACTGTTTTCAAAATCAAATTGCTTCGTTGAAAATTAAATTAACAATTAAAAATAATTTAGAATAATTAAAAATCATTAAAGGAGTAAAATAACATAAGTTTTTCTTAATTTTCACAAAATAATCAAATTAAGTTCTAAAACACTCATTATGGCACACTAACCCACCATTTAGCATTTTAATTATACTGAATTAACTTTGGGGTGTTACAATGAGGTTATAGAGATGTTTGCTCTCTATAAGCAAGAAGTTGAAAACCAACTTAATAAGAAAATTAAGATAATAAGAAGTGACCATGGTGGTGAATATGTTGAACCATTTAGTGAATTTTGTGCACAACATGGTATTATTCACGAGGTTATGCCATCCTATTCACCTCAATCAAATAGTGTTGCTGAATGTAAAAATCATACCTTAAAAGATATGATGAATGCGATGCTGATAAGTTCTAAATTACCACAAAACATGTGGGGGAAGCCATTTTGTCGGCTAATTACCTTTTGAATAAGGTACCCTGGAAGAAAGAAGACAAAACCCCTTATAAATTGTGGAAAGGTAGAAAGCCTTCCTATAAATATTTGAGAGTATGGGAGTGTCTTGCTAAGGTAATGTTACCTACACCAAAAAAGATGAGAATAGGTCTTAAAACGGTTGATTGCATCTTTATTTGTTATGCCCACAACAGTAGTGCTTATCGGTTCCTCGTGTATGAATCTAAAAACCTTGAAATTCACAATAACACAATAATGAAATTTAGGAATGCATTGTTTTTTGAACATGTATTTCCTTGTAAATCCAAAGAGGATGGTCCAAGTTCATCTAAATGAACGATTGAGACTATTAAAGAAAATAGTCAGGATCAACTAGAAGTTGAAACTAAAAAAGAAGAAGAAGAGCCAAGACGTAGCAAAAGAGCAAGGATAGAAAAGTCATTTGGACCAGATTTTCTAACCTATATGTGAGAGGCTGAACCTTAAACTTTCAAAGAAGCTATAAGCTCCTTTGAGGGTGCTTTATAGAAAGAAGCTATAAAGAGTGAAATTGATTCCATCATGTAGAATCATACTTGGGAATTAGTGGACCTTCCTCCAAGAAGTAAACCGCTAGGTCCTAAGTGGATTTTCAAACGAAAAATGAAAGTAGATGGAACAATTGACAAGTATAAGGCTAGACTTGTTATAAAAGGTTATACACAAAAGGAAGGCCTTGATTATTTTGATACTTATTCTCCTGTGACAAGAATAACCTCCATTAGAATGATTTTGGTGATTGTTGCTTTGCAAAATCTTGAAGTGCATCAGATGGATGTAAAGACTGCTTTTCTTAATGGAGATCTTGAAGAGGAAATATATATGGAACAACTTGAGGGTTTTATTGCTCCAAGACAAAAAAAGAAAGTCTGCAAATTGGTGAAGTCTTTGTATGGGCTTAAACAAGCACCAAAGCAATCGCATGAGAAATTTGACAACGTAATGATGTCAAATGGTTTCAAAATTAATGGGTGTGACAAATGTGTTTATGCCAAAAGTAAAAACAATGGATATGTCATTCTCTGTCTATATGTAGATGACATGCTAATCGTGGGTAGCAATGATCGGATGATCAAATCTACCAAGGATATATTGAACTCTAGGTTCGACATGAAAGACATGAGACCTACTGATATGATTTTGGGAATTAAAATCAAAAGGTCACCTGACGGACTCATTTTGAGTCAGTCACACTATGTGGACAAGATACTTGACAAATTTAGTAAAAATGACACTGGTGTAGCCAAAACACTAATTGATATTAGTCAACATCTATCCAAAAATAGAGGAGAAAATATATCCCAGGTGGAATATGCTAGAGTGATAGGCAGTTTAATGTATTTAATGAGTTGTACAAGACTGGATATTGCCTACGCTGTTAGTAGTCTGAGTAGATTCATGAGTAATCCAGGAGATGACTACTGAAAAGTAATTGTTAGAGTACTCAGATACTTATAATATACTTGTGATTATGGGCTACATTATACAAGAGATCCTGCTATTCTTGAAGGGTATTCTGACGCAAGTTGGATATCTGATATGCAGGATTCTAAAGCTATAAGCGGATATGTATTCACTTTGGGAAGCGCAGCAGTTTCATGAAAGTCCTCAAAGCAGACAGTAATAATCCACTATGGAATCTGAATTTGTAGCCTTAGATAAAAGTAGTGAAGAGGCTGAATGGCTTAGGCATTTCTTGGAGGATATTCCTAAATGGCCTAAACCTGTGCCTGCAATATGCATGCATTGTGATAATCAATCTGCTATTGGCAGGGCACAAAATGTGATGTACAATGGTAAGTCAAGACATATACATCGTCGACATTATACCGTTAGACAACTGATCTCGACTGGAGTCATGACAATAGACTATGTAAGGTCTAAAGAGAATATTGCGGATCCGTTAACTAAAGAACTGAATAGAGATCAAGTTGAAAAAACATCAAGAGGAATGGGACTAAAGCCCATAAAAAAATAGGTCGAAATAGTAGAAACCCAACCTTGTTGACTAGAGATCCTAAGATTTAGGTTCAATGGGATAACTAAACTGAATAGACCAAGTATGATCACTATAGAGGTTACCCCAACCCATTCTTATAACAAAAATAGTAATACCCATAGAGAAAGGTTAAGTAGTTTGCTTTTAATGATTCTTATGCATCAAATATGATGGGAATTCGAGTGGAGTAGTGCAAGTTACTCTTAAAGTAAGAAATCACCTATGTGAAAGAGAAGTGGGGCTGCTTCAAAGGAGAATTGCTAGGGCTCAATTATTTAGAAACTCTTGTAGAACCAGGGAGATGTTCATGGCCAAAATGAACATAACCATGAGAACTGAAACTGTGTCAGGGAAATATACCCGTGTGAGGTATGTTATCGTTTACACAAACGGCAGAACAGTTCAAGAAAATCGCGTCTACTGGTCAACCAGTAAAGTAAGCATACTTTCACAAGGGAAGGTTCAAGGGTTAAAGCCTACCTATCCTATACAGGTATTAACCGTAGAACTCTATCACCATGTAGTGTCATTGTTTTCTCTTATCGTTAATCAATTTCATTCATGTGGGGGCTTGTTAGAAAAAATGGTTAATAACCATTTTGAGGCATAATTTGAGTGGGACCCACTTTATAAAAGTGATGGGTCTTGGTGAATCTGCATTTTTTGTTACGAGAAGATTAAAATCATATATTTATATGCTCAAAATGGTAATCAGGTGAATAAGAAATTGATACTCAAAGTGTGCCCATTGACATTTGAATTTGTTGGAAAAAAGGCATAAATGTGGAATCTCACATCGGTTAGGCATTAAAACTTGACATCCCTTGACATGTATAAGTACCAGGAAAGTCTTATATCGATTAGGTACAAAAGTTTGATATCCCCTGACCTGTATAAGTACTAGGGACTTTCTCCACATTTAGACACACAAAAATAACACATAGTTTTCTTTTCTCTTGTTTTTGAGTTTTTGTTCTCTTCTTCTCGAATCTTTCTTTTTGAGTTGGTTTTGGCAAGTTGTCATTTTTGGTGATAGAGGAAGACGTGTTCAAGTTCACCAAAGGCAGTGTTCGAGTATGCATAGACCATCGTCGATTGTCGTTGTATCCTGGGAGATAGACGTCCATCGAATCCTCGTGCACAACTAGAGGAGACGAATCTGTTTTAAGGAAAGCGTGAGCTACATGTGCCTCAACTATCATTTGTTCCAATTTGGTTTGAAGGTTGAGAATTCTATTGTAATATTTTATTCCTAATTTTATAATAATATTCCTTCTACTATTTATGTTCCTTTACATTGCACCTATTTTTTGTTTATCTCTATATATATTTCCAACACACATGTTAAATTTTTGAACAAATTATAGTAGTCAGCCTTGAAAAAAAATGTATTTTTAATTGCCAAAAATTCCCCTTACTTTATGACAAAAACTAGAGCATTTGAAAACTAAATTTAAATCAATGATTCAAAGTGACACTAATAGCCAGGAAGCTTTAGAAGATGATTTTAGACTATCAAAATCGTTGTCTTATCCAACGTCATAGTATGTGGTGCACTTTTCACGACGGTTTTAATTAAAGCACTATCTAAAATCTACCAAGGCTGCCAGTTGATGTGTGGCTGTCTACATTAGACGACAATTGTACTAAGAAACTGTCATCTAATATGTTTCAACATCAAAAAAATATATATTGTTTTGCACATATTTCTTATCGATAACCTTTAATATCCTATGATTTATTCATTATTTCAACTTACAATTCAATGATTTTATTACTATTCCACAATTGCAAAATAAATATTTATAACAATTAAAATATTTAAAACAAACATAAATAAAAATAAAAGTTAACAAATATACACAATGATATATAAGTATAGTTTAATTAACTTTGACGCTAAACATAATTATTTAGGCTACACAATGATTCAAATAAAAATAAAATAAAGTATAATTCCATACAACATGAGAGAATGAAATACAAAGTGAAATAGAATACGGTATGAATGAAATAGTTCAATAGAATACAATACAACATGAATTATCTGTTACCTTTAGTAGTGTTTTCAATACATGTATATTCAACATCTAAATGGATTAAATGTGAATCATCATTGTCACAAACAACACCATCCTTTACCAATGACAACCCTTTGATCAAAGATAGAATATCATTGCATTTGTTATCATCCTAATCACCATCACGAGTTACTCTTGGATTCATCAATAGGACTAATGACAACTCCAAATCCTTAGGCTCGATTGTTAGAAAACATGTCTTTCTTACAATGCCATGATGAATAAATCATTCTTGTACCCAAATCTTCTAAAGTCTAGCATTGTAATGTCATCATTATCAACTTTGGCATAGTTATTGTTGGCTCACTTGCACTTAAAAAGGGTCATTCGTAGTCCCCAATAGTCAAGTTCTCATATATCCTCAACATAACCATAGTATGTAATTGTTCCCTATATAGGATTCTTGTCTTTTGTAAGGGAAAATGGATCGAATTGGCATGAAGACACATACCACTATTTTAAACCAAGTGCTTCACATCTTTATCCAAGAGTATAGAAGGTATAATTATCAACTAAATACGAAGAATTCTCATGATCATCAACAAGGGTCTTTTGGCCAACTTAAACAAATCTTATGAGACACCTTTGCTTTGAACTCACAAGCCATGGCATACATGTGTACTCTTATCCACTCTTTAAAAGTGTGGTTGTCACGCCCCGGAGTACAGGAGGTGACGTGGTGGTTTAATTAAGTCAATTAAATAAAGATTTAGTTAAAAACAGGGTTTAAAATTCAAATTTATAATTTAAAAAGTGATAATTTTAAAATTTGTTTAAGTAGAATAATTTAAGGAATTAAAATGAACCATTATGATAATTAAACAAATAAAATAACATTAAACAATTAAATATGGGGTGGAACACGTATGGGTCCCACTGGCCCACATATTGTGCACACACATATAGTACTGACAATATTACAATACAACCACAGTCCAAAGTAAAAGAATAAGTTAAGAATCTTACATGCCTTGAATTGTATCTTAACCTATCCAATCTTCTACTGATAGTAAGTCCGGTCAGCGGACTCTTCTCCAATCCTAAGTTGATGTCCACCTAGGGTTAAGATTTTAAAACAAATAAAATTGTGAGCGAAATGCTCAGTAGGACTATATTTGGAAATTATTCAACTTTAAAAGAAATTTCATAAATCAGATAAATATACAGAAAACATGCTAGAACAATTAAACAAATAAATAATTAAATGAGAATTTAATGAAAATATAATCTTACCAAAATAATTCAGATAGGTCAACTAGAAAGAATAAAATTTTCCTTTCCTGGGCAAACCATATGTAATTCACCACCGTAGTGGCCCAGTTGGGTTTCGGGAGCTGCCCCCAAGGTCGTTCACTATACGACCCGATCTCTGATATGGCATCATGCCCTCAAATATAATTATACATATATATCTTTTGATTAATAAAATCTCTTCTTTACCAGATATAATCATTTATATTCATTATGAGGTTTATTATAAAATCCACCTCAATCTATTGTTTCAAAAAACAGTTAATAGAAATCCTTTGTCAACAAATCATTTGAAAACATTTTCGTAAAAATCCCTTTGAGGCCAAAATATTTAAAACTGGCTATCAAAGAAGGGGTAGAAGTCCTACCTCGATATCCATGTCAGTCCCACACCGTAATCCCGGTCCGCTATACATTAGCTCCGCGGATCCACGCACGAATCCTAAATGCATAGTAACTTAGTCCATTAGTATCTAACCCGAGGTATCCTATGGTACTAACTCATCTCATGGTGTCCTAGTGTGCCATTTAGGTTTATAAATTCATTGTACAAAGTTGAAATTTAAATCAGGGTTCAAAACAGTTTAAAACGGGTGAAAATCACAAAATTTCTCCTAGCTCGGTCGGCCTGCCGGTTCCCCTGGTTCGGCCTGCCGACTGCACAGTTCGGCCTGCCGGAAGAGCAGGTCCGGTCGGCCGAACATCTCCAGGTTCGGCTTGCCGGTCGGATGAATCCGGCCTGCCGATCCTTTGAATCCGGCCTGTCGAACACGAAGTTCGGCCTGCCGATCTGGGAAAATTCTAGAAATTTCCATGCACGGGTCTCGGCATTCCCGAACTCAAATCTTCAAATCTAACCTATTTTCTCAATTCCCAGGCATGGATAATCATCATAAATAATAGAAAATCATAATAGAACACTTTTTAATGAATTAAAACGAGTTTTAAACAAGATTTTCTCAAAAATCCAAAAATAGAGAAAATAGAGGAAAAATGAAAAATCTTGATTTCAATCCGTTTTTTATGAAATAAAGTTTGCATTCTAGCTAATCTAAGTCCATCTAACTTAGATTGGAGCTTTTCTAGGCTTAGAAACTCTTAGATTTCAAAATAGAAGAAAATTTGAAAAATGTAAAAAGTTTTGAAATTTTAAAAACTAACCTTAAATCGAAGCTTGAATCGAGTTTGTGGTTGCTCAATCGCATTCTCGAGCCTTCAATCCACAATCCTGAAGCTTGAAAATGAATTTTGTTTAAAAAATTTTAGAGAGAGGATGAGAGAGAGTGAAAAGAACCGAGAGAGAGAGACGAGAGAGATGTGCGAGAGAGAGGAGAGAGAAAATAGAGGAAGAGAGAGAGATAAAATAAATAGAGAAAAAGAAAAAACAGTTGTACAAAACAGCGTGCAGCAACACACTGTTTTCAAATCAAATTGCTTCATTGAAAATTAAATTAACAATTAAAAACAATTTAGAATAATTAAAAATCATTAAAAGAGTAAAATAACATAAGTTTTTCTTAATTTTCACAAAATAATCAAATTAAGTTCTAAAACACTCATTATGGCACACTAACCCACCATTTAGCATTTTAATTGCACTTAATTAACTTCGGCGTGTTACAACTCTCCAACCCTAAAAGAAAATTTCATCCACGAAATTTACAAATCGATTTAAAAACAAAATAAATGCGGATACAACTCTCGCATCTTCGATTCTAATTCCCAGGTGGCTTCATCAACCCTGTGATGCTGCCACACGACCTTAACTAACGAGATTTCACGACGACGTAAACTAATCACTTTACGATCAATGATCTGAACTGGTACTTCTTCATATGTCGTGTCTTTCTGAATCTGCATATCTTAAAACGAAACGATCTTTTCCTACTCTGGTGGACACTTACGAAGCATCGATACATGAAATACGTCGTGAACATGCGAAAGTTTCGAAGGAAGGTTGAGTCGATATGCAACCACACCCACACGTTGAGTAATCTCGAACGGTCCAATATATCTTGGCGCGAGTTTTCCTTTTACTCCGAATCGCGAAATACCTTTGCGAGGAGATACCTTCAAGAGCACGAAATCTCCAACCTCGAATTCTAAAGGTCGTCGTCTTCTATCTGCATAGCTCTTCTGCCGACTCTGAGCTGCTCTCAATCGATCTCGAATCACGACGATCTTCTTGTTGCTATCACAAATCTCATCTGGCCCAAGAATAACCCTATCTTCTGGCTCGGCCCAACATACTGGCGATCGACACGGTCGCCCATACAATGCCTCGAACGTTGCCATACCAATACTAGATTGATAGCTGTTGTTGTATGCGAACTCCACCAGATGCAAGTAATTCTTCCAGTTTCTGCCGAAATCTAACGCACAAGCTCGTAGCATGTCTTCAAGAATCTGAATAACCCGCTTTGATTGTCCGTCCGTCTGAGGATGAAATGCCGTGCTGAACTTCAAATCTGTACCCATAGCCTCTTGAAAACTCCTCCAATACCTGGCATTAAATCTGGTATCCCTATCAGAGGTGATGGACAAAGGAACTCCATGCAATCGTACTATGTTCTACATATACAACTCTCCAAGAATCCTCCTCGAACACGTCGATCTAAACGGAATGAAATGAGCTGACTTCGTTAGCCTATCGATCACGACCCAAATTGCATCATGCCGCTGCTCTGTCTTTGGTAATCCGGTAAGAAAATCCATCGTTACGCGTTCCCATTTCCACCCTGGAATAGGAAGTGGCTGAAGCTGACCTGCTGGCTTCTGATGCTCGGCTTTCACCTGAAGACAAATCGCACACTTGGCCACGTATTCTCGGACGTCCTCTTTCATGCCTCTCCACCAGTAATGCCTTTTTAAGTCACGATACATCTTTGTACTCCCTAGATGAATAGTAAACTGAGATCTATGAGCTTCGTTCATTACAGTTTTCTTCACTTCGGCGACAGCTGGAACTACTAAACGCTTTCTGAAGTACAATGATCCATTTGCGTGTATCCTCCATTCTTCGAACTGCTCTCCGCTCCAAATTCACGTCCAGATTCCCTGAAGATGCTGGTCTTGCCACTGATTCTGCTTCACCATCTGAACAAGCGCTGGGGTCGCCTCCATATGATACACCGAAATACGATCATAGTCCTCACAATACTGTAGACCAAACTCACTTACCATCGCATCCCTTTTCTAATCCTCGAGAGCCAAACATGCCAATATCCCTGAAGACTTCCGGCTAAGTGCATCCGCGACAACATTAGCTTTCCCGGGATGATACTGCAATGCAAAATCATAGTCTTCCATGTATTCTATCCATCTCTGTTGCCTCAAATTCAAAGCCCTTTGAGTGAACAGATACTTCAAACTCTTGTGATCGGAGAAAACCTGAAATGTTGCCCCGAACAGATAACATCTCCAGATTTTCAACGCATGAATCACCGCTGCGAGCTCCAAATCGTGAGTTGGATAATTCTGCTCGTGAGGTCATAACTGTCTCGATCCGTACGCTACTACGCGTCCCTGTTGCATCAACACACATCCAAGTCCACGTCCTGAAGCATCCGTATAAACCTCGTACGGCTCATCACTGTTGGGAATGATCAACACTAGTGCTGAAGTCAACCGATTCTTCAATTCTTGAAAAGAGAACTCGCATTCTTCCTTCCACTCGAACCTGACATTTTTCCTAATCAATCTTGTCAACGGTGCTGCTATCTTCGAGAAGTCTTTCACGAATTTCCTATAATATCATGCAAGTCCCAAAAAGCTGCAAATCTCTGCCACATTTCTCGGTCGTTCCCAATCCACTATGGCTTCGATCTTTGACGGATCCACTGAGATACCACCCTCCGAAATGACATGACCCAGAAATTTGACCTCTGTTAACCAAAACTCACACTTTTCTTTCTTGGCGTACAACTGATGTTCTCGCAGAGTTTGAAGCACGACCCTGAGATGCTACTCATGCTCTTCCCAAGTCTTAGAGTAAATCAAGATATCGTCGATAAACACAATCACGAACTGGTCCAAGTAAGGCCTGAATATCCTGTTCATCAAATCCATGAAAGCTACCGGAGCGTTCGTCAATCCAAATGACATCACAAGAAACTCAAAATGTCCATATCGTGTCCTAAAAGCTGTCTTAGGAATGTCCTCCTCCTTAATCCTGAGCTGATGATATCCTGACCTCAAATCGATCTTTGAGAAGTACCGCGAACCTCCCAACTGGTCAAATAACTAATCGATCCTGGGTAATGGATACTTATTCTTCACTGTGACTCGATTCAACTGTCGATAATCTATGCACAACTTGAGAGTTCCGTCATGCTTCTTAGCGAACAAGACCGGCGCTCCCCATGGTGAGGTACTATTTCAGATATATCCCTTATCAGCAAGCTCTTGAAGTTGCCTCCTAAGTTCTTTCATCTCTGCCGCCGCCATCTGGTAAGGTGCTATAGAAATCGATGCTGTTCCTGGAAATAATTCGATACCAAACTCTATCTCCTGATGCGGTGGTAATCCTGGTAGTTCATCGGGGAAGACATCGTCAAACTCATCTATTACTGGAATTACTGCACGTCTTCTTGAAACACTGGGCTCTTCTTCTAAATCCATGAAGAAAGCATAACAAGCTACATTCTTCCGCCCTCCGAGACATGCCCTAACACGACGCTCACTCATTAGTCGATCACCACCACCCTAGTAGGTGATTACCGTCCCCCTATCAGACACTAGGGTCACTTTCCTGAGTT